>WSYH01015511.1:0-14172 GCA_036426205.1 Ascaphus truei | reverse complement strand
TGTCCTTATGACCGTCTGATCTTTAAGAGTGTCTCAAAGTTCCCAACTTGAAGTGGAGGCTGTAGTTTTTTCTCATCCTGCTGCTGCTCTTCAATACCCTGAAATTGTAGAGGGTAACACCATTGCGCATACTACTGATGTTAGATGTTAACCCCTTAATACCACTCTCCCCAGTGTGGACTGAATACACTTACAGGAGTGTTTCTTCAGGGTACAGTGGAGACAATCTGTGCTTATATTCCTTTCCGTTCTTCTACACCACGAATCCCCTGGGTGCTTCCTTTGTCTCTTGGATTTCGTGATTCCCCAGAACACCGAACTCCACATTGAGTCGGGTGATTCTGGGAATCACGAAATCCCCAAAGACAAAGGAAGCACCCAGGGGATTTGGTGTAGAAGAACGGAAAGGGAATAAGCACAGATTGTCTCCACTGTACCCTGAAAGAAACCTCTGTAGTGTTTCAGTCCACACTGGGGAAGTTGGTATTAAGGGGTTAACATCTAACATCATAGTACTGCGCAATGTGTACCCTTCTATCAATTCAGGTGTATTGAAGAGCCGCAGCAGTGAAGAAAAACTACAGCCATCCACTCAAGTTTTGGACTGTTGAAGACACTCTTTAAAGATCAGACTGTTGTTCATAAGGACACAGTGACTTCTTTAAGCGCCCAGGTACCTCCTTTCATTTTCAAAGAACCAAATACATTTAAAAGAAATAAAAGCAAGCATTTGCCAAAAAAAGCATTGGTTTTCACTGTATTTATACATAAATACATTGGCAATCATGGGCATAAAAATGTACAATAAAAAATACAATGAAAAAACCTGTAAAGAAAAAATAACATATTCAATGTTTTTCTTACCTTTAGATGTCTTCACCCTCCGATTCCCGTGGTCACAGCAAGCTCTCGAACGAATAACCCAACCAAAACTGTAACGGGCATCAAGTAAAGTCCAAGTCCTTTTCTTCTTCCTCCTCTCTTCCTCTCTTCCTCCTCTTACCTCCGTCCTCTTCCTCCTCCTCGTGCCTCCTCCGCTTCCTAACTCTTCCTCCTCCTGCTCTCCTCCTCTTCCTCCTCCTGCTGTCCCTCTTCCTCTTCCTCCTCCTCTTCCTCCTCCATCTTCCGCCTCCTCGTCCTCCTGTTCCTCCTCCCGCTTCCTCCTCCTCTTTTCCCCTCCTCTTCCTCCTCCTCTTCCTCCTCCTCTTCCTCCTCCGCTTCCTCTTCCTCTTCCTCCTCCTCTTTCCTCTCCTCTCTTCTCTCTCTTCTCTCTTCTATCTGTAATGCCCTTGTATCCTATGGGGAGGAGTATTCACTCTTCAGCTTCTTGACATCAATAGGCTGCACAAGCTTTTATATGGCATGTGCCATCACATTGAGTGGTGAATGGTTCCCACGCCATCTGATAGGATATCAGGTGACAATTTTTTTTTTAGACTGTGACGTCATGTAAGGGAGGGAAGCCAGTCAATAAGGAAGGATGTGCTTCCTTTCCCTTTAACATGTACGTCACCAAACCCACGTGGCCACAGTCGCATGTTATTTCAACCATCAGATTGTGAGATGTATATCCCATCTGATTGGTTGTAGTAGACAATGTGACGAGGTCAATTTTTGGAAAGGATGTGACGTCTCCAAATGGAGTGACATGGTCTACTACAACCAATCGGTAGGTATAAACACCCCCGCGGGCCACAAATGCTACCTTCACCCTCCCCTGCTACCCACAATAAACATAAAAACAAAAAACAAACACAACCAAACAATACACCACATTCATTGCCAGTGGTGGTTACCTGTTCCCTTAATGGGAGCAAAGATAGCCCAGTGGCAAGGAACAGGGTACCCCTCTAACCCCTAAAATTAAATTACAGTTCAATAATGGGCAAATTACTATTATCCAGATTTTGATTAATAGTGCATTTCCCCATTAAAAATAAACATTAGCCAGCAGCATAAGTAAGTAAAACTTGCACTTACCCTGCCAGGATGTAAGGTTTGTCCTCATCACCTTCCTCCCACGTCCATGTCCTCCTTGTCAGGAACACAACAAGAAAAAATACAATCTACATGGCCCCTAACCCCTTAGCAATTAAATACCAATATAGTATTAAAGGTTAACCCCCTCCCCCGCTACCCCAACCGGGCGCCGCATCTGACCACTGAAGTCCGGCAATGGTGCCTATGTGGACGTCTGTGCCAGTTGTTGATCATGTAGGCCGAGGCGTTGCTCATGATCCCCCAGTACTATCCTTGCAGGGTAACGGCTCATATATATTATATAATATAGTATATATCCTTATTATACCAGTTAACCCCGTTATAGCGTGGTCCTCGGGGCCACCCCCGACCACCCGCCGCGTTATAAAAAAAAATTGGGTGGTACTGTGTCCGCCGGAGGGGAAAGCTGAAACTCTCCCAGCGTTCCCATGACTGTGGGGCACGGCAACAGCAACAGCACTTACTCGGCATCTGCAGCTCTTCCCCTGTCTCTCTTTCCTGCTTCTGCTTCCCTCTTGCGAGACAAGGTCCCTTAAAGAAGACTGTACTGTGTGTGTGTGTGTGTGTGTGTGTGGTGGTTTGTGTGTTGTTGGGTGTGTGTGTGTGTTGGTGGTGTGTGTGTGTTTTGTGTGTGTTGTGTGTGTGTGTGTGTGTGTGTGTTGTGGTTGTGATTTGACTGTGTGTATTTGACTGTGTGTGTGTGTCAGTCTGCGTGTGTGCAGTGTGCAGTGTGCTGTGAGTGTATGCAAGTGGCTGTGTTATGCTTGTGGTGTGCAGTGTGCTGTGAGTGTGTGTTAGTTGCTGTGAGTGTGTGCTATGATGTATGCAGTGTGCCTGGCAGTGTGTGCTGTGTGTGTGGTCAGTGTGTTGTGGTGTGTGTGCGTGGGCTGTGAGTGTGTGCAGTGTGCTGTAGTGTAGCAGTTGCTTGGTATGCAGTTGCTTTGAGTGTATGCAGTGTGGCTTTGAGTGTGCATGCCAGTGTGCTGTGAGTTGTGATTGCGGTGAGTGTGTGCTGTGCTGAAATTATGCAGTGTCTGTGGAGTGTGTGCTATGAGTGTATGCTGTGTGCTGTCAGTGTGCTATGATTGCTTGTATGTTGCAGTGTGCTGTGATTGGTCGTGGGTCTGTGAGTGGTCATTGCTGAGGTATCAGGTGCGTGGTCAGTGTGCTGTGAGTGTGGCATGTGTGTGTGACGCGTGTGGCATGTGACTGTAGTGTAGCAGCTGTGTAGCCCAGTGATTGTGTGCATGATTGTTTTTGCAGTGTGTGTGCAAATAAAAACTTTAAAAAAAAAAAAACGCGTTATAAGCGATCTCGCGTTAGTAGCGGATTGCGCTATAATGGGTGGAGCTGTATATTATATATATATATATTGATATATATAGATAGTATATCGTATATATCGTAATATATATATAGTATATATATATATATATATATAAAAAGAAAAAGGATGAAGTAGCGCCAATAAGAATGGGAATATGTGTGAAAATATTATAATGATAATCCTAATGATCTTCTAAATAGGCAAACACTCAAAATTATAGATGTGGTATACTACATTTAAAATAAATTATATAGACATATATTATGTGCTTCACTATTTCGTGCAAAAAAACAAATTATGAACAACATTCAAAACATGTGATAACATAAAATACCTGTACAGATCAAAAGAGAAAAATTGATTAAAAACCGTCCTTGAGTGAAAATCCTTAAATAAGAAAAAATAGTCCTGGTATGAGGGGAACTCCGCAGCTCTCAATAGATTGAACCACATCCGATGATACCTATTAAAAAAGAAAAAGCAAGAAGAGCGCACGCCCTCATAGCATAATACATAACACTTTAATTGGAAGGGGAGGTGGGGGATTAGAAAATCCACTCACAAGGGTAGGTTAAAATCAAGCAGTTGTGAAATTATATAATCACTCCCACTCCATGGTCACTCACGCCTCCGACCCTGCAGGTCCAAATCTCACTTGAATCGCTGCTGTAGATGTTCTCTGGTGCATGAGACTAAAAAGGCTCATTAAAATCATGATGCAGTCTTTGGAAAATCTCCACTCTGCTGGCCGCAATTTGTATCAGCGCTCGATACGGCTGTCCATGCGCTCGCGTCAACGTGCTGTGACTTTCTCAAAGGGTTTTGCTCACCCTTTGAGAAATTCACAGCACGTGACGAAACGCATTAGTGAAACAGAACTTTTCATACGCAAGCGCATGACAGGCCGTTGAGCTGCTGCTACACTTGCGGCCATCAGAGATTTGAGATTTTCCTAAAACTCAAATACTGCATCATTGATTTAGGAGCCTTTTTGTACTCATGCACCAGAGACATCTACGAGCAGCTTCAGGTGGATTTGGACTGCAGTGGTCCTGGAGCTGAGTGACCAGAGTGGCGGTGAATATTTTCACACACTGCTTGTTTTAACTACCTTGTGAGTTGATTTTCCTACCCCCCCCCTCCCGTTTCCAATAAATGTACTGTATTATTCTACTGGGGCGTGCACTTCTCTCTTTTTCTCTTTCTAATTAATATTTATTATCTATATATATATTATATATATATATATAATTTTTTTTTTTTTTACAAACATTTTATATCACAGTAAATTTAGTAAGACAAATAAAATCTTAATAGATGCTATTACCACTAATATAGATTTAAAAGGGAGTTAGCCATATTTTTTTTCAACATCATAGTTTACAGCTTTTAATCATAGAGGTACACAAAGGTATCATCCTTAAAGTCTAGGCATCATCTCCCTCTTTTATCTCTTTCCTGACATGTGCGAAAAAGATACTCTTAAATTTTTATTTTTATTGATGTCATAGTCTTTTTCAATGCTGTGCGAAATGGTAAGGAATCCCTATCTTTATTGCTCTCATATGTTCTGAAGATCTCTCTTTAATTTTCCTCACATTTTATTTTTTATACATACCAAATAGTGATTACCAATGTGCTCTCTAAGAAAGTACAGGCACATTAACATTTTAATTCAAAAAGCAAAGAATTTTTTACATCTGAAGATACTTTATGGAACTTACGTCACTTTACTCTCTATCTACAGCTCTCCCCAACTGCTTAACTCTGCTCAAAACAACCCGCAATGTTTAGAAATCATAAAGATTTTTTTCCCGAAAGTCCAAAATATTATTTTGAATTGAACAAACGCAATACTGATTATTTTTTCAATTACTAACTCTCTATGCAACAATGCAAATAATTAAATTTTACGGTAATCCTTTTTTCACACTTGAATTAAGCAATACCACTATAAAGGATCAATCAATATTAATGAAACCTCAAACTGTGTTGTCATCCCAAATACATACATTTATTCAAGAGTCGTCCTTGGAACCTAGCAGTCTAGTACTTTCTGCATGCCTTGATATAACCTTTTTAATTAAGAAATGTACATTGTTTTATTGTATTATACATAAAGCTATGAAAGAAGAAGAAGAAAGTGTGTGGCCCAATAGTGTAAAAATATATTGATGATTTACTAACAAAGGAGCAAGCCCCCAGGGAGTTTTTGCAACTTAATAGGAATAGAAAAGAACTATTGGTGAATCAAATCTCAAAACGCGAAATGGCACTGAATGCCCACACCATTTAATCCTTGTCCAATGCTTAGTGTAGCTTTTGGCAAGTCAATGAACCGATCAGTCTCATTATATGGCTCATGAAATGGCGTTAATCTCCTTTGACAGCTGAGATTCCATACCGACACTCATGCGCATGTTACCGCTGTACCTTACGCCTCCCATAATGTGATGACAAGTCACCACCAACAGATGTTACCAAGTGTTTCGTCAGAGTACACGTACTTCCTCAGGGGCAGGAACTAGAGCTCATGTCGCCGTGTATAGGCAAATATCACTGAGTGATGTCACACATTTGCTTGGCAACAACTCAAAAATTCCCTGTACTGTTTAGTTGAATGCATGCCCAACCTCCAACCAATGCAACAACAAGGGAAAGTGTAACCGCATAATGACAAGGTGTGTGTCCCCTTCCCTTCCCCGCGCTAAGGTGCTCACAGTTACCCTGCGGTGATTACAGGAGGCCCTAAGCCTCCTCCTGGGAACATGGGGTTGTCTCGTTCTTCTCGATAGTACAACAGCCTCCTCCATCTGCGAGGTCCTATGCGCAGGATAACCCCTCACAAGGAACCAATAGCCAGTAAATTACACACACGAGTTATATATGAAGTATTTACTAAACCACACAACACTCTATAACACAATATAACAGTACCACAGTAACACATAATAATACAGGTATATATCCCCAACGTACTTTAAGGTGCGGTGGCCACCAATTTCCGCTGTGTCCTTCCCCAGTGTCAATCCCACCCAAGTTAGGAGTAAGCACTAACCCCCTGTCGACCGTTGTTGCCTATGCCTCCGTGGCACTCGTTACCCAGTACCACTGAAGGAACAGAAGGGTCCCATCTGATTCCCATGACGTGTGGCCTCCCGAAATCACTACTCCGCGCCTTGTGTGTCCAATCCAGCTCTTGAGGAAGCTCCCACTGAGTTGTGTCCCTTATATCCTCTTAATGCTGTGTTTCTGGTCCCAGACCTCAGGCCCCAGCCTTCACCGTGTGGCGCCTTCGCTGGTGTCTATCGCCTGTCACAATAGAGCTAAGGGGAGACGTCCAATCGTGGGGGCCTTCCCTATAGGCACAACAAACTGACAGGGTCAGGGGGCCTAGCTGGGATCTGGGGTTTCTCCCTGGCCTATTCAGGAGCCACTCCATCTGGACACTACTTACTCTCACTCCCGCAGTCCTGCTCCAACTAAGTAGCTGCGGGCTCCAGCGCGCCAAAAGTATATTTTCCTGCGCTCTGTGGATTCCCTGCTCCCATTGGCTCTCGCTGTCATGTGTCTTGCTAGCCCTGAATTAGCCTGGCTTGTTAGTCCCCTGCGGCTCTTGCTGAACACTAACATGGCCCACTGCATCTGTCAATCTTCTGCGCAAGTGCTCGCGTAGCTCCTTCGCGCAGTGTCGCTTCTAAACCTATGCGGGCCCCCGCTTGCCTGGTATTGGGCCGCAAGCTACGCACATGGAGCATCTCTCTCGCGGGCCGCCAGGTCTGTCCCACACGCTCCATAGCACACAGTGCACCTCCCATAGCCTCCTCACACCCTGGCTGGAGGTAAGAGAGGGACCTGACTGCAGGTGCATAATAAAATGCATCCCCTTGGAATTTAATTCTTTCTATGGAAACGCATCAGCACTGCTATATTCAATCAGGCCAGCATAAATACCTCGAAAATATATGCAACACAACCAATATACAAATAATGCAGTGATATCTAAACATACGAAAAAATAATACATAAGAGAGAATTATATAATAAAACATAGTAACACAACATTCAAGGTTGTCTCTGTATATAATGTCTACCTTGTTCAGTTAGTGTACTGTACTGTAACCAATGTATTATTTGTTTACTTGTGCCCATGGACATACTTTGAAAACGAGAGTATCTCAATGTATTACTTCTGGTAAAATAGTTTAGTAATAAATAAATAAATCAATTATATGTATCCAGCTAAATTGAATATATAACTTATATACAGGAAATAACATTATATATACAGTTATAATATTAACAATATAATCATACCTGCAAACATACTCCCAATAAAGGTACTATATGTCGGAATATAAAGTCTGGTAAATAAGTTCCTCAATGGTGCTCAGGGATAGATTAATATGAAAACAAAGAAACAGAAGTCCCACTAAAGAGGCACTCAAATATGTCACAATGACAAATTAATCCAATGTATTAGTACAACATCAAAAAATTCAATTAAAATAATCACTCTGTATTGTATCAAACACTATGTATACACCATGAATAAACTGACCCCTGCATACAGGGAGTAAAAAAGGAACAGAATCCCCGAGGAACCAAGTCTATCAGTGTCAGGCACAGTGTGCCCCTCAGCAACTCGACACCGCCGATCCAATAAGTTTAGATAGAATATAAAATTGGTGAAAAAAGCCTGGCAATGTAGTGATAAGCTCAAAAGAAGTGAGGCCAGTCCCCAGTGCCTGCTTTGCCCCGTCTATGCCGGCGTTGCAAGGACAGAGAAACCCCCTCAATAAGGGTGCCAGCCAAACGCTGCTGCCTGAAGACAGGAATCTGTGCTCCAACTTGCGACGGGCTTGGCCAACGCCGAGCGCTGGCCAATGAGGGCGAACCTGCCGGTTGATGTCATGTGGCCGTGCCCCCGCCATTCCCTCGCATCCACTGCAGACCGGGGATCTCTGCTGCATTGCGCCGCCAGCCTTCAGGCGCAGTGTGCAGCCCGACAACCGGGGCCCAGCCTGAGTGTGTACTACCAGACAACACAAGCAAAACAATCGGACATAACCTGACGCTTGCAGAAATCACAAATAATCACACATATGAGTCAGGAAACAATCTCCTATCAATAGCAGCTCGTTGAGCGTGTAAACAACAGTTCCCAGAGAATACTGGCATATGGGATATACTTTGGCCAGCGTCTTGACGAGACTGTTTGCTTCTTTGATTCATTGCTGTTTGATTTGTGCTGGCTAGGTAAATGGGCAGATGGTTTAATACAAGTAAATGTAAGGTACTGCATTTGGGAAAAAAGAAATAAACAGGCAATTTAAATTAAATGGGGAAAAAATGAGGTCATCCTTGTATGTAGAGGATTTAGATGCTTGTAGACAGCAGGCTTGCACTAGTGCCCAATTGTCATGCAGTACAGCAACGGTAAATAAGATCATCATCTTGCATTAAACGGTGGATCGGATGAAGGGACTAAACATAATGATGCCACTATTAAGCAATAGTATAATCACACGCCTTGATATGGATTACAGTTTTGGTCACCTCTTCCATCAGAAAAGACATTATGGAACTAGAAAAAGTGTGACGAAAGAGCCACCAAATTAATAAATGGATGGAGAATCTGAAAATGGAGAGTGCTAGCTAATTAGATTGATTTTACCATGAGAAAAAGGTGTCTAAGATTGAACATAACTATTTACCAAAACTTATTTATTATAAAATATATAAAATTACCATACGACTTTAATTAGAATACAAAAAAAGTGACTTACTGTAGGTGCAAATGGTGAATAGTATAATAGCACAATCCATCTGGCATAGTCTCGTATTTACCATATGACTACCATCGAGGCAATCAAGCTCCTCAACAGGGCTGGGAACTCAGCAAGACAGCGTGGAGTGCTCCAATCATTCCCACCCACTTCCTGTTATTGAACATACATTACCAAACAGTTTTTCTTTAGTTTTCTGTTGAAAAAAATACATTTTTATTGTATTTTAATGTTCTTTATTTGTTTAGCGCCATTCATGTACTATTGCTTCAAAGTAGTACAAACAGCGGTGTACTGTATGTGTGGTGTGGTGATGTTCAGGAAGGGGATGATGGGCAGGGTGATGGATGTGAGCATGTGCAGGGTGGTGGGGTGATGTGCCGGCGTGGGTGGATGTGATTTGCAGAAAGGTGGATGTGATGTGCAGGGAAGGGGTGATTTGAGGCCAGGGGGGGATGTGATGTATGTGGCGGGGGGGAGTAAGAGTGCGGCTGGGAAAGTGAGTGCAGGAGGGGTGGGAGGTTGAATGGACGGGGGAAGGGATGTGATGTGCAGGTGAGTAAGGTTGTGTGTGTGTGTGTGTGTGTGTGTGTGTGTGTGTGTGTGGTGTGTGTGTGTGTGTGTGTGTGTGTGTGGTGTGTGTGTGTTGTTTGTGTGTGTGTGTGTTGTGTGTGTTTGGTGTGTGTTCGTGTGTGTGGGTGTGTTGTGTGTAGTGTGTGTGTGATGTGTGTGTGTGTGGTGGTGTGTGTCCGCGATAACTTTAGAAAAAAGAACGTATTGGGGGTTTCAGGGTCTTTAAAATGGGTGCCACGCATCAACGCATGTATAAGCGGCGCCCGGTTTAACAGAATCGCGCGATAAGGGGCGTGAGCGTTGTAAAGAAACATAGTTAAACAATTATGAATGTACCACGTCTAAAAATTGTGCAGGTCAGCAAAAGGTAAAAGTGTGTTCAAGAATTGTAGAATAGGGCAAATCCAAACCGTGGGGCCTCAAGAGTTGTAGGTTGATCTACTAGTAGAAGTATGGGAATATGTAGGTCACGCATGGGACGTAATGGTTGCCCCACTAATCCGTTGGGTTTCTTTGTTTCCGTCCTGAATAGAGAGCCGCGAGTGCCTAGTCTCGAGGTCGCTGGTCCCTGCCGGGGTCATCAGTGAATGTTTTAATTCCCACTGTGGGTACCCTTTTTGTACCCCCCGAAAGTGGGAATCTGTCAGTGCCTTAGGGCGTGCGACACCGGTAGGCTCGTCAGTATTCTCAGGCCCCATCCAACAGGGCCTATGGGGATAAACAGACAGATTTCGATATCTGATTGTCCTTACTGTTCGGTGTAAGCGGCCTCCATCCCAACAGTGGCCTATACATTGATAGATGCAGTCCCTGCAAGGAAACCTGCCTCTTCCCTCCCCCTAATACTGCAATCCTCAGGCAGAGTAACAATATAACTGGTGGGTCTTTATTCTGCATACATCAGACATCATACTGACATATAATACATCCTTTCTTCTCCGGAGCCAACCCCAAGGAACTTAGGCCCCAGATCTCTCTTAACTCCCATACTCCCTGGGTGAGTGATGGGTAAGGTGCTTCAACTCTAGGTCCCTGGCTCAGCACAGAACACACATCCCACTTCTCCTTAGGGGAGAGGGGAGAGAACCACTACTTTTGGGCTGCAAACCCTTTAGTATCAGCTAGGGGAAGGTTTCCAGGTCGTTAGCCCCGTTTATTGGCAGCTCCTGCGCCTTGTTTCCCCCTCCTCCCCCCCCCCCCTCTACTACTAGGAGTTGCTGTACTGCAACAGCGCTACACGATTATACTATTGTGTCTTCTTTTTTTTTCCTTCCTCTTCCCAAGGTGGAAGTTCATTAAGGTTTTGCAGATCAAGAGCCCACTTTTTCTCACCTGATGTAAGCCATTTTTTTCACACTTATCCCCTTTTTTTGAACACTCACCTTTACACTATTTTTTGTTTGTGTTTGCACCCCAATTTTTGTATTCTTAATAACACACTTGAATTGAAGTTTCTGCAACTTAACTTACTTCTCAATATTGGGATCTTTGATCTAAAGTTATTTTTCCTTTGTTTAGAAAGGCACCTTTGCTTTCGCACCCTACATGATTCCTCATGTAGCAGACTGAATGGCTAAGAAAATGGGAACTCAAAGAGCATTACAAAAGATGAGTTTGATTAAACAAGAAGTACTGTACCTTTAAGAAAATGACTAAGGTAGAATGGAGGTTGCATGGCAACCATCCTGGAACCGAGAGTTAACTAACCTGCTGTTGTAGGCAGTTAAAACAGCTCTCTGCAGCTCCTGAAGCAAATCTCTTAATAATATCTGTTATGTTAAATAAATACATTTGTTTCAATAGTTAACCCATTTACCGTGTCAGGCAGTGTGCTTGGAAGTGTTTCAGTATAACTGGAAAATAAAATACTTTATAACTTTACTTTTCTTCTTATCAAGGAAGTACCTAAAAAGGGTTTAAGTTCAATTCAAAATACAACCTTACTGTTAAAAACAATCGAATTGACAAACATTGTTTTGTTTAATCTCTTTCAATGGACAGTAAGCTACTAACCTCTACTACGTACCTTATAATAGTAATACTCGTCAAAAATACACGCATTCAGTTTATGTTATCTTCTCTTCAAAGCTCAATAACATCAGGTGAAGTCATGTTTTCTCTCTCTCTGAAGGCACTCTGCATGTTAACTACAATATATGACCCGTTAGTGCTAAATCATGGTTCCACGTTGAACAGGGGATCCCGTCATTTTCTTCCTCCTCTTAACCGTGTACCCTTATGACTGGAACAACCTACCTGAGACTCAAAACCACCCATATAAGTATTTCTAGACTTCAGTTGTCTCTAACTTTAATATTAACAATTGAATGATCGCGTGATAAGTCAAAGAGCATTCACAAAGTAATTTAGGTGCGACATCACAATAAACATTTTTATTTTTCTAACATAGCCATAGTAAAAACCCAAGGTTAATAGTTTAGAAAATAAAATCATAATAAATATTATTAAAAACACGTTGACTGATTTATTGATCCCAAACCAGACGCTATTTAATTGCACAGAAACGCTAGTGCCTGAACTATATTTGGCGTTAATCGCTAGCGTAACCTCCTCCTATTGTAATATATATCAAGTACAACCAGCCTCGCAAGTATGGTCACACATTAAGCAACTAGAGGAGCGTCAACACACACAAATATGTATAGCACTGTGTGTTACTGCAATTCCAATCAACCGTGGGAGCAGGGGATAGTGATACAAGCTTGTAGTTGCACGTTGAGATGGGATTCCCTTCACAGCTAAGCTACTCATATAACGCTATTGCTGCAAGTAGTCAGAGCTCCAACATCGCTCTCAACAGGTATCTGGGGAGTTCCCTATACCTATGGACAGTCAGTAATAATAGTATCAGTACAACAAATGAAACGGTAATCAGAGCAATCTGTGATTTATTGGCTAAAATCGCCAAGTTAGTGGGTGGGGATTCACCCTCGTTGCTCTAACTATCATTTTGAACTTTCTTGCTTTCAAGCAACAACAGCTCCAACTCGCTGTCAATGTTACTGGGATTCCCTGTAGCTAGTATTCAGGCATTTGGTAACCGCCATGGAAGTCCAAAAATAACTGCGTATAATACTTGTCTGGATCGTCACTTTGTTCGCTCCTGCCCGGCTAACACAGTGCTGGCCGAGGCGCTCCTACTAGCACAACCAGTTTGTTCGGGATCAGCTGCTCAACGTTACGTGACGTCACCCATGCCCCGTGCCCGATCACTCCCTAAATACGCGTTTCTCCTCCAGGGCGGAGCTCGTCATGGCAGGTGGATCCGGTAACTAAGGACCTGCCTCATGAATAGCAATGCCATGTGAAATAGTGAATGAATTAACTTTTGTGCACTTGGTGCAAACAAAGTTTGTAAATCGCAGCCAAGTTCCCTCAGATACCCACTATGAGTATCCAGTCACAGTATTATACTGTCAACATTAACTATTGCGGTTTTGTTATATATAGCTTTCTCTATTATTATAATGTGAATCTAATCTATTAATTACACTCTAATAAGTCTAGCAGTGTAGTGTCACCATAGTCGGTATTGAGGACTTGCGCTGCGATTTACATACACTTTATTTTTCACCAGTGGCAGCAAAGGTTATCATATCATCTATTTCACCTGTGCCATTGCGATTTAATTAGGCAGGTCCTTACCCGGCGGATCCACCTGCCCCTGACGAAGCTCCGCCTGGGAGTAAACGTGTAGGGTGGTTTGTCCTGAGTGGCTGTGACGTCACGTCACGTATCAGCTGATCCCGACAACGGTTGTAGTAGAGCGCCTCGCAAGCACTTTGTCCGTGCAGGAGCAGAGCAAAGTGGACTATCCACTCTTCATTATACACAGATTTTTGGACTCCAGTGTGTTTACCAACAACTGTCTAAGCACTAGCTTACAGGGACTCCCGTAATCATTGACAGCGATGTGGGGAGCTGTTTGCTGAAGGCAATTACGTTCATATGATAGATTAGCAAGGACACAGTGACTCTTTAAGCGCCAGGTATCCTCCTTTCATTTTCAAAGAACCAAAATACATTTAAAAGAAATAAAAGCAAGCATTTGCCAAAAAAAGCATTGGTTGTCACTGTATTTATACATAAATACATTGGCAATCAATGGGCAATAAAAAATGTACAATAAAAAAAATACAATGAAAAAACCTGTAAAAGAAAAATAACATATTCAATGTTTTTTCTTACCTTTAGATGTCTTCACCCTCCGATTCCCGTGGTCACAGCAAGCTCTCGAACGAATACCCAATCCAAAACTGTAACGGGCATCAAGTAAAGTCCAAAGTCCTTTTCTTCTTCCTCCTCTTCCTCCTCCTCTTCCTCCTCCTCTTCCTCCTCCTCTTCCTCCTCCTCTTCCTCCTCCTCTTCCTCCTCCTCTTCCTCCTCCTCTTCCTCCTCCTCTTCCTCCTCCTCTTCCTCCTCCTCTTCCTCCTCCTCTTCCTCCTCCTCTTCCTCCTCCTC
>WSYH01015510.1:0-14177 GCA_036426205.1 Ascaphus truei | reverse complement strand
GTGTCAGTCCGGTTCCCGGAGAACTGCAAGAAATGGTTCTCTGACCTAAATGGGAAAGTACGGCAGAAGGAGACTGACATCTCACTGCATGTTGAAATTCCCTACGCATGTTTTGCTAAGCTTAGCTTCTTCAGGGTCACGACGAAGCAGTATGGCAGTGCGTCATCATGCCAGCACACCAGAAGCTGGATACAGGAGTCTGCACACAAATGAGTCTATGTACCTGCACGTCTGCCCACCAACACGTTATCCTGTTGGTATATTTATCTAACCGACTACGGAGACATCCACGGGAAATCTACCTAAAGTACTTTCTTCACAGAACTTTATACAACGTAGAACAAAAAACTCCAGATGGAGAGATTTTTTGATACTGCAGATTGAAAAATGAAAATGCATTTAATCTCATTTTGGCTTTTTAAGAGGTGCAGTCACACTGAAAAATGCCGTATCCACTTAGCTAGATAGGTACATACAGTAGAACGGATTTAATGCCTTCTGCTAAATCTAGGTAAATGAGACTGCACAGATCTGGTCTAATAAGATGAAAATGTATAAGATCCAGATAGTACCAAGAAAATACATCTACAAATAATAATAGTGCTTGCTTGTCAAACCGCAGTTGTAACTGTGTTATCCCTAGAGCAACAGAAATGGCAGCCATTTTCTTCTAACCCAGTAGAGTGAGGTTGCCCATGTTATGTTCATCTTTTATTCTAGTCACCTGGCCTCAGAAACTCGTAGCCATCAGTACATATCATTACTTTGTGTTTGAAGTGCCTTCAAGGTTACAAATACAATCAACAAAATAGATATCAGTTTGTAGACTGGGTGTTAGTAGACAGTGTGCACTGCAACCCATCAGCTGGTTTTGCTCACACTACTAGAGCTGTTGTTCTGAATAACATAGATTGTGTGGGTTCAACTTCTGATCCTGTGAGGTCTGACACCATACCTCATTCATAAGGTACCTTAGACTTGCCAACTCAATAACACTTTGTGTGCTGTGGGAAGCAAGTGGAATTATTTCCTGCAGAGTTGTATTTATGATAAAATAAAGTATTAAATTCAGTATGTGCCTGGCAGATGTCACAATGAATATTTTTGTCTTTGTTCTATTATACTTTAGTCATTTGTGTTCATATCCATTATATAGCACCAAAATGAGTGAGTATGCCTATAGTAGCTCCCTCACCCTAGATTCCTTTAAAAGCAGGCCATTTCCACGTTCTGGTTGACAGTTTAATGTTACTTGTTAAGCACACCTGAGATGCCTGTGAGATACACTAATATATGCAACAAAATACAGGAAAGCCCAATGCCTCTGTGGAGGGAGAAAGACTAAAGAGGTAAAAGAGAAGTTTTAGCAGGTTAGTGTTAGGACTTGCAAAGTTTGGACATGCCTGGACGTTGGCTTGCAGGCTTATAATGCTTTGGCTAAAGGGTTTAACCAAGAATATTATTATTGAAGTATTTAACTCTACAGTATACTATAAATTGTCAAATTGGATGTAGAATTGGGCTTTTCTGTTTTTTTATGCATACATTTGGCCATGCTCAGGTGGCACTCATTTGACATATATGTTATACGGGTTAGAAAACGCAAAAGGGGAGGAGAGAGGAGAGAGGCAGCAGAGAGAGTTCGAGAGGAGAGAGAGAACAGTACCGACACCACTTTTTAGTGCGTGTGAGTCTCTTGGTAGCACCGCACAGCGGGAGATTTCCCACGGCTGATCGTGCGCCGCCCCTCGGCGTGCCGCGCGTCACTAGCACGCGACGCGGTCACGCAGTCTGCGGGAGCCTGATAATCAAAAAATAAATAGATGATACCGTTCTGTGGCTAACGAAATGCTTTTATTTGTGCGAGCTTTCGAGATACACTGATCTCTTCTTCCGGCGATGTTACAATGAATGAAGCAAGGATAACTTAAAAACAGTGTCTCTTGGAATGTTATCTGTGCTTGTCCTTCCCCCGGTGTGGATGTGTTTTATGACTAAAGGTGTCAAAGGGTAACTGAAAGCAAGTGAAGAAAGAGTGTGTATGTGTATCAGTGTGAATAAAAATGAATGGAGAGCCCACAGTATAAACAGTGCTCTACACAAGGTGTGTGTGGAGTGAGAGGGATATAAATGGTGTGGGTGGGTGTGGAAATGTGAGAGTTTGTAGCGGGAGCAGAGGTATCGCTGTTGTCTTTGGCAGTAGGCAGGGAAGGAGCATAGGGGGAGGGGCCGCAGCATGGAGAGATTGGAGATTTCTTACTTACCCTTTTACTTACCCTACAACAATCTCCTGGACAGAGAAAGAATGGCCCCTCCTCGTTAGAGGGCGGGCTCATAATAGAGCCTGTCCCGCGCCCACAAAAGTCCTTGGGGAGTGCGCGCCAATCAGCTGTCAGGGAGGGGGGATTTTATTTTTCAGCGCGAGAGGGAAAATTTCAGAAGCGCGAGCAGGAATTTTAAAAACAACACCGTTTGCTGCTTGGGCAAATATTTCTCGCCCGGATGTTAAGATCTACCCGTCCACGGGCATGTAACTGTATTGATGTTCCAACACTGTAAGTGCGGTGTGCTGTGTGATAATGGTGAAAGTCGGGGTGGTGAAGAACCTGCTAAGACCATGCAGAATGAGCATACAGTTTGTATTTACAATTTTGTATATATATATACTATATATATATTATAATTATATGATATATATATAATATTAAACCATAATACTGAGTTAATAACTTTGCATTCCCCGCCATTAAAATCAACCCCACACACTGATGAGACCCATCAAGGTCGAAACAGCTTGTCTGTGGGTTGTTTTCTGGGTATGCACCTTAACCCTGGCTGTGCTCAAGCTGTGACCATGCCAGCACGCTTAAGCCTAATAGGGACCATATTAAAAATTGTTATTGATCGCCAAAAGGGTGCACACTGTCGTGCTCATTTCGCATGTCATCTTCCAAGAATCCCTTCTGCAGTGGAAATAGCTGTGGTGAGCTGGGCTCGAACAACCAAAACTTAAATCCGGAGGAAGGCGGGGTTGCAGACCTGCCTAAGACATGCAGATGAGCAACATTATCATTTTGCAGATATATATATAATCTTATATATCTATAATATATATATATAATCTATCTATATTATCTATATATATAATATATATATATATATATATACATATATATAATATATACAATACTAATATACTATATATATACATATATCCTATATTATATATATATAAGATATATATATATATCGATATATATATATATATATATATATATATTGTCATAAAGATATGACTTTGAGCACATTCACATGTCTTGACAGTCTGCGGCCAACAGGTCCTGCAACCCTGCCTTTCCCCATTATCACCAGCATACATCACTTTTTCCCCCCCCTCTCCCCCACTGACCCATCAAGGGATTCTGGAAATGACTTGCAATGGCACACAATGTGTCCCCTTTTGCCTGGAATTCCATCACATGGAGCCCATTTAATNTAGGTGATAATGGTGAAAGGCAGGGTTGCAGACCTGTCTAAGACATGTGAATGTGCTCACTAGTGATATTCTTTATTGGCTATATGCTAACGGTGGAGGTTTTTTGTTGCCTTTTTCACCCACCATAACTTAAAATTTTATATATATATATATAATCAAAAAATAAATTGATGATACCGTTCTGTGGCTAACGAAATGCTTTTATTTGTGCGAGCTTTCGAGATACACTGATCTCTTCTTCCGGCGATGTTACAATGAATGAAGCAAAAGGTATACTTAAAAACAGTGTCTCTTGGAATGTTATCTGTGCTGGTCCTTCCCCCGGTGTGGATGAGATTTATGGCTGGAGGTGTCAAAGGGTAACTGAAAGCAAGTGAAGAAAGAGTGTGTATGTGTATCAGTGTGAATTTAAATGAATGGAGAGCCCACAGTATATACAGTGCTTTACAAAAGGTGTGTGTGGAGTGGGAGTGGATATAAATGGTGTGGGAGGGTGTGGAAATGTGAGAGTTTGTAGCACAACTAAAAGTGTGTGGATACTATGTGGTCCCTATTGGTGTATAGGGATGGAAAAATAAGGAGTATTAGTATGTGTGAGAGACAGCTGTGTGTGCATACATATAGCACAGTATGTACATACATGGCCTTTAGCGCTCATGGGAAGAGAGTTCGCTAGTGTCAGTAATGACTCATAAAATTTCGATCTCTGTTTAGGCCACTGCTAAGTGTCCCGAACAGTTGCATAAATTTGTATTCATGCAACCGTCTCTCTTTCGGGGTTTTAAGATTACCTTTGAGTATGGCAACCCTCAGATCGTTCATCTTATGGCCAGAGTCAGAGAAATGTTCGCCAACAGGAACATTGTAACATCGCCGGAAGAAGAGATCAGTGTATCTTGAAAGCTCGCAAAAATAAAAGCATTTCGTTAGCCACAGAACGGTATCATCTATTTATTTTTTGATTATTGAAGCTCGGCTAACACGGTACTGATACCTCTACATGAATGCCAGAAGTCACGAAGTCCAAGTAGAGCCGAAGTCGAGAGCCAGAAGGGGTAGTCGTCCAATCCGCGTCAATACCTGAGGAGTCACTGAGAGAGTAGTCAAATGCTTCCATACAGAACTATGTCGAGCGATGAGTGATGTGAAACACAGGCATAATAAAGCTGGGCAGGCCAATGGGAAAAGGGGGCAGGCCTGGAGGACTGCAAGGAGTCCTCCCTGATAGGAGGGAGGTGTTACAGCCCAGCTGAGTGTAATCATTGATTTGTGATGGAACTGTGTGATGCTTGGGGCGATGCCTCACTGCAGGAGCAGTGGTTAAAAGTGCTCTGTTAGACATGTGCTCTGTAAGCTGGGAATGCATGCACATAACGTCTGAGGCTGGCGTGCGTGTAGGTGTGCGTCCAGGAGGGCGTGGGCACGCCCGGCGCTGAGCAGAGGAATCGCCGAGGGGAGTGATCCCGCGATGGCGGCAGGGGCGAGGAGCCGTGGAGGACGGTAAGGCAGGATTGTTTTGTGGGTGCAGGGACTCCCTGCGGAGAGGGGGTGCTGTGTGTGGAAAGCGAGGAGAACGTCGATTCCTGACAGTATGTTTGATCATGGCAACTTCGAAAGAAGAAAGATCACAGCCAAAAAATTGAATAAATCGGACTTCCTGAGTTTCCAATGTGCAACCACCAGTTTACCAGCCTAAGTTGCAATACTACTACCATTACGGTCCAAAAGGCACTGAAAACCCCCTACCAGAGTACCAGCCTCAAACTGATTATACCTGTATGGCTCCATCTGGCTACCTGTCCCAATATCATCAGCAGGGACGAAACAATTCTGTCAGCCTGCATCCCGACTACATGGGCGACTCGAACAGCTAAGTACAGTATACCCCTGACATTGGGTCATCTCCCCCCGGTTGGCAAGGTTTATAATGAAGGTAAGTATAATGTACTGTACAGTACTAACTGCAATTCCCAATGACACGAATACTGTACTATATGCGTGCCATAGCCCGTAAATGCATTGACGCATGTGCACTTGGGTGTGAATTTGCGCATGCGTATTACAGTACCTGTATACTTAAATTATCATGAACATCTTATTTTTCAGAAATTAAATTGGCAAATCGAAAGCCAGAAGATGATGGAAGTCGAAAACCACTATATTTGAAACGTTCATTTTTTTACTTTTATATTACCAGCTTTACTATTCTAACAATGTGATATTCATTTTCATGTTTCTTAACTTTTACTGTACTTTCTAAATTTTTGTACACTGGCGACACACTTTATTCGAGCTTGTCTAGTCCCACGAATTCGGGTATACCCGGGTGTATTGAGGTTTGTGACTGTTTTCTGCCCAAGTGCATTGAGTTATTTTCCAGGCAGGGATTGAAGCATTTTATTCCCGCTGGCTGCAATACTGCACAGTATATATATATATACTGCATTACAATTCATGAATTTATGCCATCTGGTAGACACGCGAAGCATTGCAGCCTATTAAATCCTAATCATTATCATTTAACAGATCAGCCGCCCGTCAGCCAGGCATGAACCCAGGCTGGGAAGGCAAATGCAACGGGGCTTGTCAGATGTGAGGAGCGGCGCATTCCAGGTATCTGCCAGGTACATACTGGGTATTTGCTCGAATAAAGTGTGTCGCAGCAGTATTTCACGCTTTTTTGGCACAGCACATACGTGATCACCTTCAATAAAATTTCACACTGAAATTTTTCATACTTTAATTTCACTTCCTGGTGAATGACACACATGGATGTGCGTGTCATGCATATGCATGTGCATATGACACAAGGCCTGCATTGAGCATAACAATGCCTTGAATAACAATGAAACATTGAACACTTGTAAAAAAATGTTCAAACAAAAAAATATTATTTTTCTCTAAATAACGAGAGACTAAATTGCGGGGCTTAGAGAAAACATAATATGATGGATATTTCTTATATTTAACAAAATTCAAAAATTAAAAATCCCCAAATTTTTATTTGTCAATGAAATTGCATACTACAGTATACTGTATCTTTGCATGTGCAATTTATGCCGGCTAATTGGGGAAAAAATGTAATTGTTTTCTATTCAATATTAACATTATTAACGACACTACAGCTGCGGCCGCCTTTATCCTAATGCGGCCGTATCGGCGCAACTCTGATAACCGCGGGCAGATGCAGTATTTTTTTTTTCCGGAATATGTTCAGGTATTTTAGTGCTCGTAATATTAGCATTTTATTATCGCTGTCTGCAATACTGCTATAACGTCAAAAAACTCAGGGGGGCGATCACGAGCTGTTGTCTTCAAAGTCTAATACTTTAGCAGTTCAACCTATGTCAGTGCACAGTCTGCGTGTGCGCGCGCGCGCAGTAATTGTAAATTTACATATTTATACATGCATGTGCAGTGCTGTATGTCTCATTTGAACATTGTTGAAATGCATAGGCGTGTACTGTAACAGTATCACATTTTGGCATATACAGCACTCTCCCCTCGCTCGCCCCCGCACACACAGGCTAATTTACTGCACTGCAGTATTTCAACTTCTTATCTTATCTACAGTACACATTCCTTTGAATGTGTGTCTTTCTGGTTTCAATCACATTCCTGCTTGCTAGCTGATGATTACTGCGCATGCATCTGTAACTTCACCACTGCTTGCTTGCAAAGTTCAAGAGTGAGTGACCAAAAAAATATATATTTTTTTTTCCCGTCATTTTTTATTTTTATTTTCTCCACAAGCCTGCCTAAACCATCTTGATATTACGATATTCAATCTGTGCTGTAGCTTTTGACTGCGACACTGTGCGTTTGACTGCACATGGTTGATTTGTGTGGTTTTTATGTATTTGGGGGTGTGGGGATCAAATTATTATGTTGACCTGCCTGTTGAAAATATGTCATGTCTTTGAACTACAATACAGCTAATCCTTCATGCAGCTTTAGCCCCATCCCCCCCACAGACACACACAGGGCTCGCTCAAGGATTACAACCTCTTATTGACACCTCTCAAGAACCATTCCGTTTCTAAAGCTTGTCATTGTGCTTTTAATCATCCCTAGCCGAGCATCACCTCTCTGTGTCTGCGTGTAATCTTCTTTGGGAAGGGAGCTACATAGCTCATGATTACTGCGCATGCGTCTATAACTTCTCCACTGCTTGCTTCCGAAGTTCAAGAGTTAGTTACCAAAAAAAAAAATTATTTTTTTTTCTCATCATTTTTTATTTTCTCCACAAGCCTGCAAAACCATCTTGATATTACGATGTTCATTTAAAACCGGAGACGAACATGAAACACAGACAGAGCTCAATGCAGATCCAGCAAAACTTTATACACTGTACAGTGCCTAAATATACATGTATTGATAAAATAAAATGGTCTTTTAGTTTAACATTTTGGCCAAATTGTTGTAAGTCCCTGAGCCACTGCACGGCAGACCAAATCTCAAGGGTCCCTACACTAATATAAATTCTTAATAACCTGTGCATTGCCAGGAAGAACGATTTATAATAAATCTGTCAAAATTAGTTGCAAAGTTCTAAGTCTGATTGAAGCTTTTATTAACCTGTACATTACCAGAAAAAGCACTCTGTATTAGATTTGTCACAATCACACTGCAAGCAGGCAAGTTCCCCTGAGAGTGGGAGATGCTATGGAGTGAGCTTTTAACCATTTAAATGTGGGAGGGGGTGAGCTTCAATTAGGTAGGAGGTTGCCACCCTCCAATCAGCCAAGAACAGATGAACAAGAATTGTAAAACATACAAAACACTTACAAGCTCATATTGAACCCCCAAAATAACCACAACATATATATAAGCATATAAGTGTCACAGAGGAGTGCTACTTAGCATGGCAATATATATTTAAAACCAGAGACAGAACATGAAACACAGACAGAGCTCAGTGCACATCCAGTGAAACTTATACACGGTACAGTGCCTAAATATATATGTATAGATATCTATTAAATAAAATGGTCTTTTAGTTTAACATTTTGGCCAAAGTGTTGTAAGCCCCTGAGCCACTACACGGCAGACCACATCTCAAGGGTCCCTAACACTAATATAAATTCTTAATAACCTGTGCATTACCAGGAAGAATGATTTATAATAAATCTGTCAAAATTAGTTGCATAGTTCTAAGTCTGATTGAAGCTTTTATTAACCTGTACATTACCAGGAAAAGCACTCGGTATTATATTTGTCCCAATCATACTGCAAGTTCCCCTGAGAGTGGGAGATGCTATGGAGTGAGCTTTTAACCATTTAAATGTGGGAGGGGGTGATCTTCAACTAGGTAGGAGGTTGCCACCCTCCAATCAGTCAAGACCAGCTGAACAAGATTAGTAAAACATACAGAACACCTACAAGCTCATATTGAACCCCCAAAATAACCACAACATATATATAAGCATATAAGTGTCTCAGGGGAGTGCTACTGAGCATGGCAATATATATTTAAAACCAGAGACAGAACATGAAACACAGACAGAGCTCAGTGCACATCCAGTGAAACTTATACACGGTACAGTGCCTAAATATATATGTATAGATATCTATTAAATAAAATGGTCTTTTAGTTTAACATTTTGGCCAAAGTGTTGTAAGCCCCTGAACCACTACACGGCAGACCACATCTCAAAGGTCCCTAACACTAATATAAATTCTTAATAACCTGTGCATTACCAGGAAGAATGATTTATAATAAATCTGTCAAAATTAGTTTCATATTGCATAGTGGCTCAGGGGCTTAAAACTCTTTGGCCAAAATGTTAAACTAAAAGACCATTGTATTTAATAGATATCTATACATATATTTTTAGGCACTGTACCATGTATAAGTTTCACTGGATGTGCACTGAGCTCTGTCTGTGTTTCATGTTCTTTTTCTGGTTTTAAATATTTATTGCCATGCTCAGTAGCATTCCTCTGTGACACTTATATGCTTATATATATGTTGTGGTTTTTTTGGGGGTTCAATATGAGCTTGTAGGTGTCCTGTACTGTACAGTATGTTTTACAATTCTTGTTCAGTTGGTCTTGGCTGATTGGAGGGTGGCAACCTCCTACCTAATTGAAGCTCACCCCCTCCCACATTTAAATGGTTAAAAGCTCACTCCATAGCATCTCCCACTCTCAGGGGAACTTGCTTGCTTGCAGTATGATTGTGACAAATCTACTACAGAGTGCTTTTCCTGGTAATGTACAGGTTAATAAAAGCTTCAATCAGACTTAGAACTATGCAACTAATTTTGACAGATTTATTATAAATCATTCTTCCTGGTAATGCACAGGTTATTAAGAATTTATATTAGTGTTAGGGACCCTTGAGATGTGGTCTGCCGCGTAGTGGCTCAGGGGCTTACAACTCTTTGGCCAAAATGTTAAACTAAAAGACCATTTTATTTAATAGATATCTATACATATATATTTAGGCACCGTACCATGTATAAGTTCCACTGGATGTGCACTGAGCTCTGTCTCTGTTTCATGTTCTGTCTCTGGTTTTAAACAATTATAGATGCAGCAATATAAACAATAATAGATAGATATACTATATTATATAGTCATATAAATATACAGAAATAAGCATAATGTTAGATAGATCTATACTATATAGTTCAATTAATATGCAGCAATATAAACAATAATAGATATACTGTAGTTTTATAAATATACTGAAATAACTATAAAATTAGATAGATCTACACTATATAGATACATTAATATGCAGTAATATTAACAATAATAGATATACTGTATTATATACTGTAGTTATATAAATATACCTATATAAATATACTGAAATAACTATAAAATTAGATAGATCTATAATATATATATATATATATATAAAATAAAAGCATTTCGTTAGCCACAGAACGGTATCATCTATTTATTTTTTGATTATTGAAGCTCGGCTAACACGGTACTGATACCTCTACATGTATATATATATATATATATATATATATATACAGTGTATGTGTGTATGTATATATATATATATATATATATATATATATATATATATATATATAAAAACTGTACAAACAATAGTATTCCTAAACCAGTAGGAGATAATAATCATTACAACAAAGTCTAGATCTGTTGAAAAAAGGATATAGGCTAGATGGCCCAAATGCAGCTTCTTTGGAATAAACCAAGTTCTAGGGGATATAAAAAAACAAAAAGCAGAAGAGCATGCCACATAGTGTATTACCGTTTAATACATGAATTAGGTGGATGAAAACCTTAAAAATGCATAATCACAAAGAAAGGGGTAGAAACACCTGTTAACAGTGAGGAATCTCGGCTCTGCTTGGCTGCAGGAACGCACCGGAATCAGGATGAATCACCTCCCTGCGGCAGCCTCCAGTATGGACAGCCTCCGTAGAGCTCAGTTGTGATGTTATTCAGTGTCCTAGGGAGCAGGGGAAGGGCTCCAGTGGCGCCGTGAAAAAGAGCGCACTTGGCATTCAGCAGCTGATGTGTAGACCAACACACAGCTTTGCAGTGTATTCCCAGAGTGTCTGCTATCGGTGGACGAGATGATACGCAGCGCGTCAAATTACATCACTACCGGAACCACCAATCAGAACGGGCCTACGCGTTCGTCGCTGGCAAGCAACTTCTTCAGGGTAATACATTCAGCAATGTCCTATGAGTCCTTATACTGTATATGCCTGAACACACCTGTTGATACTATTACTCCCAGATATACACAATTCCGTTAAATCCTAAAAGGTGCATGACATAAAACACTGCAATCACTTTAATTGACACAGAACAATAAAAAACTAAAATGCATTGCTGTTTTATAAAATAAATAAATTATTATTTAAAGAGAGATTATATGAAATATAAACAATTGAGCTATTACAAATATACCATATGTTATTTGTTATATATTTTACATGAGGGGGGCTTAGCTTTAACCCCCTCATGTCCACATGATGACTGAAAGAGATAGAAAGGAAAATTAAAGAGACATGAGAGAAACAGAAAACACACACCATAATACTGTATGTTGAGGCATATTGATGAAACAAACACTCAGACAGGGTGAACAGATTTAATGTGTTAGTGTTGATAATTTTAAAAACATAAAGTGACAAGTATAATATATAGAAAGTATTAATAACATACCTATATGTTTCACAAAGTGTTTAGTGTGTATGAAATTTTAGAATTATTTGTAAATATATGTAGCACTGCTTCACCCCCCACCCCTCTCTGGGAGATCTTGCCCTGGCTACAGGTCTGTGTGGTGTTTTGCACCTGTTTGGCTCCAGGATAAATGAGCTTCTGCGATGTTGTGGGGAACAGGACAGGCTTTTGGTGATCCTCCGACTCTCAGTTTGGTGTCATCAGCGCCTCCAGTAGGATCCTGAAGACAGTCCCCACCCCAACAGATATCTTTCATACTCCTACCTAATTGACTGTTACTCAGGCAGGAGTATATAAAAAGAAATCTTTATTTAGACATCCACTGCGGATGTCATTACAGAATATGCCTTGTAGTTAGGTATGGATCTCAGATCTCTGGAGCGTACCAGCCATCTGATAACGGGGAGGACAGGAGCTCTATTAGATCTTGGGCTGCAAACATCCCCAGGAGGGACTGCAGGCATGTTTCAACCTCAGGAGGGGCAGAGCTGAACTCCTCTCTCTTACTTGGTTGGGAAGGACTCTCTCTATAATTTGGAGTGCTTCCTCCCTAATTCATAAAGGGGAGGGAATAGGATCTGCACCGTGATTGGCTACAACACAGACCCAGTGTCACCTCCTCTCCTGCTACTCAGGGAGGCTGCATGAGGGGGGATAAACCCCACAGGGTAGCCTGTCATTGTCTGTATCTATTAGAACTTACGTGACAGGAAGGCAGAAAGATAGTCTGAACCAGCCATGGCAATATATACATAGCTGTAAATACTGTAAATATGACTTAATATTGTTAGCTTCTATAGTGCAACATTAGACTAAATAAAACTATAAAGGTGTATATTAATTATTATATAAATGTTAGTTATTGATCCTAAAAGTGATGTGAATATTAATAATGTGTAAAGGGTAAATATATAAACATATATATATATAAATAAAGGTGATATAAATGGCATATTGGTTATGTGATTGTGAACTGAATTAGTTAATATTAAATAATTGTTCTGGTATCCAAATATTCAATCAGTCCGTTTGGTGAAAGAGTATTAAGGCTAAAAATCCAATATGTCTCTTGACAACACAAAGTTGCAAAACTGTCGCCTCCTTGAACTGTAGGAGGGATATATTCCAAGACCATAATTTTTAGAGAAGTGTCATTTTTGTTTATCTTATGGAAATGTTTGGGAACACCATGTGTTTCTGTATCCCATTAATAATACT
The DNA here is from genome assembly GCA_036426205.1 of Ascaphus truei. Lineage (NCBI taxonomy): Eukaryota > Metazoa > Chordata > Amphibia > Anura > Ascaphidae > Ascaphus > Ascaphus truei. The sequence goes on along the minus strand of WSYH01015510.1, from coordinate 1,279 downwards.
TCTCCTATGTTCCAAAAATCAGACATAGAAGGGATGCATGGTGCACCCAACAAAACCCAGACCACACCAACAGGTGATCAAATAAATCCCACGATCGTTCCTGCATTTGATACACCCACTTACTTGAACTGTTTTACTAGTGGATGAACATGCAAATTTGTTTTTAGTCAATAAAAATTGACATGTAAGAATCTACCTCATCCGCATTTGAAATTTCAAATTTTCTTATTATTTTGTGGGCCATGATATTCTGGTCCCAAACTAGCAGAACAAAGTTTGCTTGGGGCTATAATATTTTTTACAACAAAAGATAGAAAAGACAGAAAAGCCCAAAGCTACATCCAATATGTCAAAAATACACAGTGAAATACCTATATATCTCTTGAAAAAGGGTCATTTAGTTAAACCCTTTGGCCAAAGAGTCATAAGCGTGCAAGCCACATCAAGGCAGACCTTGCAAGCAGCTGCTTGTGACAGATCAACTGTGATCATTCTTCCTTTAATTATAGAGGTGAATAAGAATTTTAATTATTTAGTGTTTGGACCTGCAATATTTGGGTCTGCCTTGATGTGGCTTGCAGGCCATTAAGTTCCTCGTAATTATTTTTTCCTCTGAATCTCTTTTTCTGATATCTCTATATATATTACATCTGTTACATTTGTGTATAATATCAATATCTATGAAGTCTGCTTTTTATCTAGCAAAGATCTGACGTTTATTGCATATAAGCATTCTATTCCCTTGTTTGCTTTTTTAGCCTTTAATGGGTTATAAATATGTGATTATATATTGTGTACCCACATATTTATATCTATTGTTAGGTTATGTATTATATTGTGATAGTCTTGGTTTGACATCTTGTTTCATCCCAATCAGCATATGTAGGGGTTAAACTATTCCTAATCATACATCTGCTATTCATTTTTCTAATTAGCTTTTCTTTTTAGTGTTTTGTCAATCTGACTATAAATATGTGTTCCACACATATGAAGTCTCTTTTGAGACGAAACGCATAGGGAGTGTTTTGTGACTTATTGTCCAGTTTTATAGGTGTATCTCCCTAGAGGAGACACTACTACGGCGTCTCGTAGAACGCAACTTCCTCTCACCGGATGATCGCACCCGTGTCCAGTGACCCACTCAACATGTCCCTTTAAATTATATGGATATGTGTGTGACTGCGCAACCACTAGTCCCGTGTGAGTACTCGGTTGGTGCACTTATAACTATACCTGCCTGGTGCGGCGGCACCTGGCGTTAAAGGAACTTCTCAAAGGA
>WSYH01015509.1:0-14183 GCA_036426205.1 Ascaphus truei | reverse complement strand
CACAGGAGTTGCATGTCTGTGAGGCACAGGAGTTGCATGTCTGTGAGACATGGAAGTTAATTAGTAACCTAGGAAGAAATGGCTTGAATTTAAGAATGTTAAAGTAGTTTTTTAGGACTGAATGCATTAATACTGCATGGAAAAAGAAGGGGACATCCTCTTTAAATGTTTTTTGTTTTTATCTTAGAAAGCTCATAGAAACTAGTTTGATGGCATAATAATATACATGTCATGGAGTAAAGTGTTTGTGTGTCACTCTGATAGTTAATGTATGTATGTATGAATCTCTATATTCATATAGCGCCATTAGTGTACATAGCGCTTCACATTGTCACTTGTTGTACTAATCATAAAAATAACAAATAATCTCTTGTAAAAGGGTCATTTAAGTTTAAACCCTTTTGCAAAGTGTATTAAGCCTGCTGCCATTTACAAGGCATGACAGTAGCATTTAAAATAAACATAGGAAGTATTGTATGTTAAAGTCTGTTAGTGTAATATTTTAAAAGAGAATGACAATTTGGCAGTTGTAAAAAGAAGTCATTTCACCCTGACTCAAATATGAATTTGTATTTTTTTACTGTAGCACATTTTTGTTCCTGGGCGTAGGAAATACTGTGTTACAATATTTAAATGTAGTTTTAAATTTAAATTTTATGTGCTGATTTAGAGGAGTCGGGACTAAAAGCAAGGTATATCTAGAATGCAAAGTTTTAAAAAGTAAATGTTTACTTTTTATTTAAACAAAAAGAAAGAGTCTGATCTTATGGAGTAAGGAAGCTTTATTACGTTTTACTCTGGCCCACAAGATTAAGATCATGTTGGAGTTTTGTAGAAAGGAGAATGAATGTTGATGGAAGATAAACTCAGAGAACGTGTGTATGTGTGTGTGTGTGTGTGTGTGTGTAAGAAAGATAAGGAATTAGAAATATATACTGTAGTAAATAAAACAATACGATTTTTGTTTTATAGGAAGGGTTGCAGAGATGGTTTTGTTTTTTGTTTTTTAGTTATCAAGGTTTCTCTGTTCAAACTTATATTAGGAAACTAACGGTTTGTTTTCTTAAATACACTGCTCGTCTGATTTTTGAACAGTAGTCATTTAAAAGAGGGAAGGTTAAAAGCAGCCAAGCGGGCTGGCCCCCCTCCTCCAGCTTAAGGGTTGTACAAAGACCACGTTCCAGACATGAAAAGTTAACTAGAAGCTGAGAAAAAAAATTGTTTAAAATCAGGTTAGTTATAGTATGGGGAAAGAGAATGATACTGTAATGTATTTATTTTTGGACTAAGTTTGCAGGATCAAACAGGTCTGTTTTGTTTTTTTTTAATCTTATTTTTTGTAAAGTTCATTTTGCTCTGTATCAGAGAAATGTGAAATTATGCTTATTTATTGAGCTTTCTGTTTTTTGCATCTATTTTAGGATAAATACCTCATAGTTTATGGGCATCTCCCAACAACAGTACTAGGGGCTCTATCCAGTAAGCGTTGAAAAGGTTTTTTTCACCATTTTATTGCCAAAATTGGGTTTGAGATTCAGTAAGCGTCGATAATTGCTTAATTTCGCCAGTTTTCATTTCCGATAAATGTGTTATGGCCAGTCGCCTGCCGATAAGCCGTTTTTCGGCACTTTTCGCTACTTTTTTAATTCGGTTGTATTCAAGTAGCAAAATCAGCTTATCGGGGCTGATCGGCACTAAGAAATTGAGACTTCATGGCCAATTTCTCCCGCCAACTAAAGTTGGCAAGTTGGAGGGGAGAACAATCGCTAAGGCTGGCGGAACGGCACTTAGAAAAAAAAAACTCTTCTTTACTTCAATGGAGTCAATGGAGCGGGGACGTATAACATTATAGTACAGACTACGTTCGATTGCTCACAATACAAATGTGTTGAACATTACAGTGTGGGGGGCATTCACTGCATTGTGTCACACCTGACGTGTATTATTTGCATAACATTGTACTTTTATATGTTTTCATCATTTGCGTGTCACATTACTCATCATGTGATGATGTGTCAATGGAAAATCCTATACTCAACTCTTAAAGGAGAAGCTCACATCATATGACACATTTTACTGAACTGAGCGACAATTGTTTATATGATGTTACACATGTCACACATCTAACACATCCACCGTATATTCATGTTGCTTTACTGCACCGACACACTTTATTCGAGCAAATACCCAGTATGTACCTGGCAGATACCTGGAATGCGCCGCTCCTCACCTCTGACAAGCCCCGTTGCGTTTGCCTTCCCAGCCTGGGTTCATGCCTGGCTGACGGGCGGCTGATCTGTTAAATGATAATGATTAGGATTTAATAGGCTGCAATGCTTCGCGTGTCTACCAGATGGCATAAATTCATGAATTGTAATGCAGTATATATATATATACTGTGCAGTATTGCAGCCAAAGGGAATAAAATGCTTCAATCCCTGCATGGAAAATAACCCAATGCACTCGGGCAGAAAACAGTCACAAACCTCAATACACCCGGGTATACCCGAATTCGTGGGACTAGCCGAGCTCGAATAAAGTGTGTCGCCAGTGTACATTACACAATGCTTGTAATGTGTAACGCATCATCAAACGTTCATGTACATGTTTCTTCTCATGTTTACATGTACTTTGGGTCCTCCCTTTTTTGATGACGTCCGCTATTGGACAGTCAATCACATTGCATGTTTACATTGTAAACGTTGCATTACAAGCAATTCATGCTAACTTATATATACATCTACAATAGTTACTCATTGTTACACCTTTCAAACTGATTCAATAGCAACTATCCTCATGACATAAATGTATGCATATGCACACGAGAATTCATTGTTGTGAACATGTGACACTAACATGGCAAATTAGACATGTTGCTGCAAACTGTTTCTACGTCAATCTCATGCTTTTAGCATACCTACATTACTGAGTGTTGCGTTCAGAAGTGCTACATGCATTACACATTACACTAATCATTTACAATTAATGCTTGTACAAAGCTTCACGTTACATCATTGTCAAATATCACGATTGCCTGCTGAATACACAGAAATACTACTTTTTACAACAAATGGATACAGCTTGGGAGACAAGTTCTTTAATATGTTAATGTAACACTTTGCATTTTACAAACTAACCTGAAATCATCACATAGCTATTTAAAGGACGCCCATTACCTGCTCATTCACAGCTATTGATTTCAAAATGATGCGATTGTTTAGGAGACGGAAGAACATTCTTTTGCACGAGTGGCTGGCTGATGAAGAGAATGACATAGGGCAAGGGAGGGACAGAGCCAGGGACAGTGACAGGGACAGCCACGCGGACACGACAGGGACAGGGAGAGGGACAGGGAGAGGGACAGGGAGAGGGATAGGAGATCAGAGGAGAAGACCGAGGAGACAAGTTGTGGCTCGTCCGCGTGTGTACAGGGAGAGAACCCTGTTAGATGGGATGAGTGAGGAGGAGATAGTAAGTTGCTATCATTTGAGTTCTGCAGCAATCTTATCTCTTTATGAAGAGATAAGGGGAGATTTAGATTTTGTGACAGCCAGAGGTCGTGCAGTCCCTAGGCTTGTTAAAATGCTGTGCTCATTACATTATCTTGCTTCCGCGTCATTCCAGACAACTGTGGGCATAGTGGGCGGGGTCTCGCAATCTACATTCTCGCGGGCCTTTACCCAGTTTCTCTATGCACTCAATAGATGTGCTAGGAATTATATTATTTTTCCTAAAGAGCAGACAGAGAGACAGGAAGTCAGGAATGGCTTTTATACCATAGCCGGAATACCATGTGTGCTGGGTGCAATCGATTGCACCCATGTTGCTTTGATTCCGCCTAGTCAGAGTGAGCATGCTTACCGCAACCGTAAGCACTACCATTCCCTGAATGTAGAGGTGGTATGTGATGCCACGATGACGATAATGGATGTGGTAGCCAAATACCTTGGTTCCAGTCACGATTCCTCTATCCTGAGGAACTCATCCGTCTTCCATGCTTTCAAAGAAGCCCATTTTGGACATGGTTGGCTGCTGGGTGAGTACATATTTTGATGTTGTAACACAAAACTAATTTTTGTTTAGGAATGATTTCAGTTTAGAATGTTATCACTAATGTTACCTTATGTGTGCTCCATTGATTATAGGTGACTCAGGATACGGAATTAGGCCGTGGCTCTTGACTCCGGTGCTAAACCCTCAAACTGAAGCAGAGGAGAGGTATAATGCTGCCCATATATCTATGCGATCTGTTATAGAGAGGACATTTGGCCTACTCAAGACCAGATTTAGGTGTCTCGACAGAACTGGTGGGGCTCTTCAATATAAGCCACAAAAAGTGTCTGATATTATAATTGCCTGTTGCATTTTGCACAATGTTGCACTCAGACATAATGTACATACAGACATAGCTCAGGCTTTGGTAGAGGAGCATCCCACCAATGTACCAGCTGAAAATGAACAAACAGCCAGTGGTGCCCAGACACGCCAGAATGTCATAAATACTTTTTTTCTTGTAAGTAAATACATATATTTTCCTAGTACTACTTTGATATATTCATTATTTTATGTTAACACTACATTTGTTATAATAACCTTCTGTTAGGACACAGATGAATATGGGTAGCACACCTTTCTCTTCTCTGCTGTGTGGACAAAGGCATGTGGCACCGGTATGTTATTCTTGCACAGGTTATATAATCCTTCTTCGAATGTAAACTAGTTGTGTGTATGTGAATACAACAAGTGTTACAAACGAGTAATTTCGTTACATTGTGTTGTTGATTATGCAAACACAATACACAGAGTATGGCCATAGTCATTCATTCTTGCAGTATGCTTACATACAATCTTATTGTTACACTGTTACATGTGCATCAATATGATGTGTACACCAGATAGCTTTTAATTTTTTTTGTTACTAAATATAAATGTTGTTTCATATGTAACACCAAATAGACACTTTGGTGTGTTGCTTACGTTAATGAAGATGTCATGTCAATGTTTGCAATTTAAGTATTGTTCTATTTTTTTATAGGTATATCTCCTCTATGACTGATCATGGTATGTATAGGAACTGACATCTTTCATAAGATGTGCCTACCTCTATATACATATAATTATAGGATGTATAAACCCAACATAGTTGTCAACTAGAAATCTTACATACATCTCGTTTCTCTATCATGTACATGCGTTTACATACTCTTGATGTATCATGTGCATTGTATGTTAAAATTATTAGTGACATGACATCACATTTAATGTATGTACCCTTAAACATTCCATTATTGTAATATAGGGCTGGATGGAGAGAAGGGGATAAATGCTGCTAGTGTTTTGCTTACAGGAGGTGATTAACCACGGATGCACATGAGTGATCATAACACTCCATACATGAATGCCTGTAATCACACCAATGCTTTGTACATCTTGTATGTTGCAATGTATGTGATTAGTTATGGTATCAATGAATTGTAAAGATTATTTTGACATTGTCACATGTGTATGTGTGTTGATGTGACCTACATGTAACAAGTGTCAAACTGTTCAAACAAACCAAAATATTTATGAAATTAATTAGTAATTTTGCATAATTCATTTCACCCAATGACAATGCTGGTTATATAGTTGGAATGTCATACACATCAGTTAATCATTATTATGAAGATCATTTACAAGTATTGTCAACATATGAACGTAAATCACGTTCACATTTGCATAGGCACACATTTCAAGACCACTGTTTGTGTCTGTATCATTTGTGTATGATGCATGTATAACACCGTCAAATGATAACATCAGGTTAATTATGTTAGCTTATATCATCATACTCACTTTACTCTGTATGTGTTGAACGTTTACTAAACACAGTAAAGTATAGTTAGATTGCTAAATAAAATATACACAGAAAATTATATGTTTACAATATCAGTACCTAATTTTAATAAATTCATGCATTATAGTTGAGTACTACATGTTGACATAAAAAATGTTGACCACACTCCTAAACTATTAAAACAACATCCCCATCTAACATGAAAACTTTTACATGAAATGGCTACTTGGTTTTAAGTCACCTTTACATACTTTCTACAGTCATACGTCCCATTATACAATATACTACACAAATGTGTTTGCTGAGAGGGATTGGTTGTTATATATTAAACAGAGCATGGCATATAATGTTAGTTAAAAATAAAGTACACACATCAAATGTTAAAAAAGCACTGTTTAGCAACATCATTATGTTAATTAAGTGGTTATGAAATATAGGCATAACCGGATCACATTTTGTATTGTTTGTTAATATTCGCTACAAGCATTATAATTTTTTTTGCATATGTAGTCTATTAGTCGGTCGCTCCTCCTCACAATCATCTCATATAACGTTTGACTCTTCTGAAATCATACATTGATCCCATTGATTCTTCCCCGACATCTCTGAAATACAGCAAACACATGATGGTCACAGATGGCACCTTTATATATGTGTAGCCATTACAACGCGTTACACATCTCTATATGATTGTGTATATCCACGCGTAATTCACTTATATGTTAGAAGTGCAAGGTTACAAGTAAACATCATTATGTAACCTTTTGTTAATTGCGTTGCAGGCATAACTATGGATATGATATTTCCGTTGCCTGTATACATAATAATGTGCGCGCACATCTTAATTTGCGCACGCACTTTACGATTGGGTCGACTAAGTGTTAGCGCATGCGCAAAACAATGTGTACGCTGTGCGTTCAATACATGTTGTTACTAGCATTAAGCATATAATATGTATTAGAAATCCAATGAACGCGAAACTAAATTCGTTCACAACACGTACTTCTATAATCTTTTTAAACGGATGTGTGTGGATGGAAACAACGGACGATCACCCAATGAGCGAATACAATATATGTGACGTAATGTTAAGGCACCGTTAAGTGCACGCAAACACTCCTCCCACTGAATTAACATTGTCCTACCGCACTGTGAACGCCCACAAACACAGGTGCGCGCATGACACAGTGCAGTGTTCGTAACTATAACAAACGGACACAGCCAATAGGCTTTGACGCTCGCACGTTGGTTGGGGGCGGGGCTTACATCCATAATCCTTTTTAAGGACGCCTTTGCACATGACAAGGGTCCCACGTCATATGTGGCCGACCCTCTTTTTTTTTAGATGTTGCATGATAAACAAAGAGGTGTGTATTACAGTTATGGTAACATGTTGCAATGATATGTTTTAAGATATAGGAAACTAGGTATATTTTCTCTGTTAGCAATGTGTACTAAGGTATCTGCTTGTAGTATATTGTAATAGGAAACAATGTGTTTGTGAACGCTACATGTAATGCTGTCTGCAATGTTACACTGTATCCACGCATTTAGCGTATAAATGGTGGATATTTAAAAGTTACAACTTTTAACGGTGAGTCAACGCATAACGATTATTATATTTACCATTCTTGTAGAAGTAACATTTCGTTTGGCTGCAACTGGTCGCTCCAGAAAAACAGTGGATTTTCATCCATGGTTGAGGCAACCGTTGAATCCTGTAGGAGACACATCTCCATGAGGTGCTCATAGGAATCGCCACTGCCTTCTTCAAACGATACGTCCGGAGGTACGTACAGTTCTTGGTTTTCCCATTCAAATGGGTATTGACCAAAAAGGTTAAGAAACACATCATAATAGTTATGTTCCTCTTGCATCTGTGCTTCTGGAATGGAGGGTGCAGATATTGCAGCAGGTATCGATTCAGACGGAACAGTAGTAGCCGATCCATTGCTATTGGTATTAGGAATAAATATGCTATTTATCAGAACATATGTGCCATGTTCCATGGTAAGTATAAATTGTGGTGCAATCTGCCAAAATCCATACCTTTCCTGTAGGTTATCTTGGACACGTTCAAATAACTCATTTGTTGTTAAAGTGAATCGTACAGATGATTTAAAATTTTCTGCGCGGCCCGGGTCCTGGTAATATGGATATTTACTTCTGATCAAGTCATAGATTACCCCAACGTTGGCTTTGTGTTGTGCAGTTGAGATGATTGCCTCTGCTATCATAATTTTAAATGGTATGTGCGGATGCGTGTCCAAAGTTGGCTGTTCTGCCATTGCTGCGTCTCAAATAATGTGTGAATCAGGAGTTGAAGTTTTCTTCTGCTGAATGTGAAAGTATTTAAATGTTATCTTTTGTGGCTTTAGCACTCCTTTTTTCAAACACCAATTTGAATGTGTAGAAATAATTGGCACACAGTATTTGGGATAAGATAGCTATTTCACAGTGAAAGTGTAATTATTTTTCCCGTAATCTACATTCTCAAAACAAGGGTACGATTTTAATTTAAAAACAATGTGGGTGAGAAAATCTAGTGTTGCCATTATGAAAATACTGCCTACACTGACATAGGGCCTCATGCAGAAAGCAGCGCTATTTGAAATCTCGCCATTTTCCCGCGAAAATCGCGCAAAAAACAGGTGAAAATGGCGAGCTAGGGAAAACGCGCCATTTTTTTTTTTTTTTAACTCGCCTTTCTACCGGCGAGAACCTAAATCTCCCCTGTTGAAAAAATATCCATATTCAGAAAGGCGCGATCGCCATCTAGTGGCTGATCGCGCCAATAACATGGAGAGAAATTCTCTATTTACCTCCGCCAAAAAAATTTGGCACGAAGCTGGAGGTCGGCGGCCGGTGGGGGAGAAAAAAAAAATGCGTTTTTTTTTCAACACGTTTCAACAGCGCTCATATCGCTGGTTGAAACTCTCCATATGCAGAAAGGATTCTAAATGCAGTTTTCGGACCTTTCTGCATATGGAGAAAAAAACTCTCTATTAAAGCTTCTTTTTATTCCCCTCTCCAATTTTAAATAGCGCTGCTCTCTGCATGAGGCCCTTAATGAGATATAAACACACCTGCTAATGTTTTTCTCTCTCTGTTTTGTTCCACATTTCTGTGTGTGTATCTTTCTGTCTTGTTAACTCTCTGTCTGTGTCACACATTTTGACTATGTGTGTGTGTGTGTGTGTGTGTGTATATATATATATATATATATATATATATATATATATATATTTAATGCCTTATATGTAAACAGGGATTGTTAGATTTCTCACACTTATTTAAAGGTTTAAACATTACAGGGTAAGTATGTTTGAGGGCCTATTAGAGTCACCTGTGTCCAATTTGGAGTTAACATCAAACAAGGCCTTTTGTGAGTTTACAAGGCCTGTAGTGTGACAACATATAATATATCTATTTAATCCAGTTCTAGGCTCAACATATTGATGGCAGTAAGTACAGTAGGCCTTGTTTGAAAACTATTAAAATGGTGATGAAGGTGAGTGAATTATGTGCTTCATAATATTAGGCCCATATTGTTAAAGGGTCAGATCATGTATATTTCAGTAACATAAGGCCTGTTTTATTTCAATATTGTGTTTTCACAAGGAAGCAGCATATATATATTTTGATACAAAACCTCTAGACATATTTTCATGTTTAAAACATTAAAAAAAATATATATATATATTTTTTTTTTATTTATACACTGTGTGAGTACATATATCCATAGATACTACATATATATTACTACACATTCACAGATATGTTATTGAAACCAGTACTCATACATGATGAAAGGCCAAAATTAAGAAGCTTCAAGGAAGGTGAAAGTAAGTAATATTTGACAGTTCATCCTGCACAAAACTGAAATGTAGAATGTTTGCAGTTAAATATATATTTATTTAAACTTGCATGTGAATACTATTAACATGCAATGATTACCTAAATTACCTACCAAACACACCCAAATTCAATCTTTTGCAGCTAAGTGAATGTCAGCTTCTCAAAACATTGCAAGTGTGTAATGTTGGACCATTACTGAACAGATGATTAATACATAAATATTATTTACATAATGCATTCATTCGGACTGTGAACATTTCCAAACCTTCAAGTGTACAAGGACATACTTGAATGTTTGGAAACAACAGGTCTTCATCATACATACAATATTCATTAGATAATCTCAAGTCAACAAAACAAGGCCAAAAACATATTTACAGTTCACGGGCAGGGCTTGTGGCCTGTGACACTTGTGAACAAGTTGGTACACAGTGCACAACTGATGCTTGTTCCGTTTCATGTTTCAGTAGTAACTGCTTGTGCATTTTTCTTTTTGGTGCCTCCTTTGTAGGTGTCAGCTCCAGATTTTGTACAGATGACAGCGGTTGGATGTTGACAGGAACATGCACAGAACATTCAGCTACTGTACCGGTAACATCCTGATCTGGGGAATGAATATCAGATGCATGGGGTGAAAAATTAGTACCATGTAAAGATCCTTCCTCTGATGGGTTAAAGTTGAAATGATGTGCTGCTGTAGTCATTCTCAAGTAATTAGCTTGGGTTAGCTGAACAACTACTGCTTCTAATGTCGTGTTTAATTTTTGTATCTGTTTAGGAACTTCAATGAAGTCTCTGTGGAGATGTGACAATTGTGATATTGTTTCTTCCTGCAGTGATATCATCCTTTCGTGCACAGTCATCAGATCTGAATGGCGACGATTTTCAGCTTCAACAATTTTTTCTTCAGAAGCTGCTATTGCTGCGTATGTGTTACTTGCTGGACGAATGGCCTGTGTAACTCTTTCTATCGGAACCTCTTCATGGTCACTTGATTGCATTTCTGTGTCTTTGGCATCATCATGTTCTAAAAATAAATGAACACATGATGAAATGGCATGCTAATGTCTGCTGTTTTACTATGTAATTATACACTGTGTTAACAACTAACACCTAACATGTTTCCATAGGTTTTATGACGTCACATTAAAATTTACCTTGACTTAAGAATACTGTTTGGACTCAGTGTGAAATAAGAATGAATGAAAGGTTGTCCAAACCTCACAACTCCTACTTGATACTTTACATCACAAACACAATACATGTTCTCTTAAAAAACTTCATTTTCAATGAAACTAAGTGATCCAATTTAAATAACATGTGAAAAACAAATAATTAACATTACTACATAACATATATAAATGAACATATTATATGTCCTGCACCTCATACACTCTTCTTCCAGGTGCGATGAGCTGCATGACCCCGGTGAAGACACTTGTTCAGTCTCAGGTGACACATGTCCTTCAGGAGCAACTATATAGAACAATAACATCAGTTGTTAATGGACATGTGTACATAATGAACATTCAATTAGTGTATGTTGAGTATTTATGGCTAACTATCAGCATCACTTCATGAATTGAAAATGTGTGTGGAAAACTGAACATTAATCATTGTAATAACAATGTACATGCCAGTGTATTTAGGATTTTTTACTTCACTAACATACAACATACAATGTTTATGCAGTAATGTGTTAGCAAAATATAATGAATATTGGACATAGCCTGCATATGTTGTGCACTAATATCACAATAATAATGTACATCACTATCATGAGATCAACGTTGACAATGCTTATCATTAAGTAGGTAATATTGGAAAATGTATAGTTTTTGTTACAGGATATGTGTGCTACATTAATAGAAACTGTTGCAGGGCTGAATATGGCTGCCACTCAACAACAGAAGACATGCAGTGTGTCGCTCACAGATGCTACGTGTGTGATAATGTGGTGTTGATCTAAGTTGAACAATAGATCTTAGTGAAGGAATGTGTAACGTACGTTTTTTTACATAATGGTTCGGTGGGTGAATTTGTACATAGAGTTACCATTTCAAATGACTGTGATTAACTTCTGTTTAGCTTGTAAGGTTTTATGAACTGTAGTACCTCCCCCAAAAACTAACATCACCCTGACCTTTCAATTAATTCAAGCAGCAGGAAATGGTGTCAACAAAGTTGACCCTAACATGACCCTGTTATTTGGCTGTGTGCACAACCCCACCCCCTGAGTTCACGTGTATGCTGTGATGACATATTAATTGCACCTGCTTGAACACAATGGTAGATGAGCTAAATAGTAGTCTGAAGTGTGCTACCTATGAACAAAATTACATAACATATGCAACGTGTGCCTCATTATGCTCTCTGTATATGAGATGAAGCAAAAAATAACCTTTTTCTAAACAAAAGCAAATGTGTTAGTGCAAGTGATGTTTGTTGGCCGTTGCATGCAATATGTTCGAAGCATGATTTGACAGAGGCAGTAATGTCGTGTTTGTAGGTGTGAAATAAATGCAATATCAATGACTATTATATATATGTATGTACTGCAACAGTACATATTAATGTTAGCTCATTTGCATGTCTTAGACATGTGTGCAACCCTGTTGTTCCCTATATTCTGCCAGCACAAATTGCTTCCACTGCAGCAAAGGATTGTGGGAGATGACATGCAAATGAGCACACAGTGCCACGTTATATATTATTTAGTGATTGTAGTAGGACAACGAAATATAAATATATATTGATAGATATATATAGAGAGAGACATATATACATATATAGATGTAGGTATGGTTCTATTGGGAAGAAAGTATAAATAGCAGCGTAAATATAGAAAATAACTGTAACCTACGACACGCCTAGTACAGTAACATTTCTCACCTGGTGGAAATTCTGAGGAATAAATTCCAATATCTCTGTCACCTGACAAACCCTCAACGACGACGGGAAGCAATTTTTCCCGAAGCTGATCCTCCAATGGAGTTAAGATGAGACGTTTTGCTAGCGGGCCACCTCCAGTGCCAGAAGCATGCACGCGTTGTTGTCGTATTTTTTTTAAAAAATTTGCCCTAATATCGTCAAATCGCTTGCGACAATTATTCCAGTCCCTGACACGATTCCCACACGCATTCACACCAAGTAGTATTTGTCTCCACTTTTCTGTTTTGGATGCTGAACTTGTCAGCGCTTGAAATACATAAAAAATATATGACGTTAATTCTTACTAATACAACTAACCATTTCCTACAATGCTAGGTGTTCCAAGAGATACCAAACATGCTTGTTTAGGTGTAATATGTGTAGCCCATGAGCATTCACTTGTAAACATAGACATGTAATGAAGCTTGCATTAATATTGTATGAAGTTTGCACAAATTGAACAACTGAGTGTTCTTGTCATTGTAAAGCATGATTATAATATGTGTTTACAACAAAAGTTAATTTGCTACACATTATGGACCCATATTTGCATATTATGACACCTCACATGACCTACGATAACATTTATTTGAATAATGAATGCAAAGGTAGACTTACATACTAAATGGCCAAACAGACAGTCGTAGTGCTACAGAATCCCAGTGACAAGAGCTGTGTTTTCATTGTCATTGAAGCGAGGATTACGTGGATGCTCCACACGTTTCTTCCGAGCACGTTTAGGCACAGCACTTGGCTGCTGCTGACTGGACTCTCCTTCTTCCAATGGAAGAGACTCCAAAAGCTGGCCACCAGCAAGCACGCCACCATCAGACACCCCATCATCAACTGAGCCACCAGCAGCACTCACACTCCCATCAATAGCACTCGCACTCCCAGCAACAGCACTCGCACTCCCATCAACAGCACTCGCACTCCCAGCAACAGCACTCGCACTTCCAGCAACAGCACTCACACTCCCAGCAACAGCACTCACACTCCCAGCAACATCACTCCCCTGAACCCTACGTTCACTCCGACACGTACTCGCACGACTAGCACTACCACTCACACCAGCATCACTCTTCCCACGCTTTGCGGCCATACCTCTAGCACTCACAAAAAAAGCTGTGTGTGCTGTGCACGTGCATAGTAAGTGAAACTTCTTTGACTTTTGTCACAGAAATTGTATTTGTGTTGGTGATGTTTTAATTAAAAATCAAAATACAATTTCAGTGACAAAACGCAAATAAATTTGACTTAGAATGCGCGTGCTCGGCACACATCCCCTGTATTAGCTATTTGCACTAAGTGTGAATTCCTTGTGTGTATGTGTGTCAGTGTGTGTGTATGTGTGTCAGTCAGTCTGTGTGTATGTGTGTCAGTCAGTGTGTGTGTATGTGTATGTCAGTCAGTGTGTGTGTGTGTGTGTGTGTGTGTGTGTGTGTGTGTGTGTGTGTGTGTGTGTCTGTGTGTGTGTGTGTGTGTGTGTGTGTGTGTGTGTGTGTGTGTGTGTGTGTGTGTGTGTGTGTGTGTGTGTGTGTGTGTGTGTGTGTGTGTG
>WSYH01015508.1:0-14185 GCA_036426205.1 Ascaphus truei | reverse complement strand
ACTCATAAACTTGACTATACTACTCTATGGGCCTTGCGCTTTTTTCTTTTTTTTCCCCTTGTCCATAGTTTTTTCTGGTTCCGAGGTTGGTTCCAGGAGCAAAGAAGCAGCATACCCATATTCCTTGTGAACGGACTCCATATGTTGGGACACACACAATTTTTGGAACTCTTCTAATTTTAAGTATTGTTTTCTTTTTTCTTTTTTCTTTTTTCTTTTTATTATATATTTTTTGTAGTCAACTGTTGTTAGTAGTGTGTTATTCCCATTCATTTTATGCGACAAATGTATGTATATGTATAATTATTCTGTTAGTAAGAGCGCTGGTGGACACAGTGGGTGAGAGAGGGGTTAACACCCACCTGGACCCTGACTGTGTTTAACTTATTCATATTATATCCAGGATCACAGGTTACCTTTGTTCTTGATTGGTGCAGCGCCTCCAGTCAGAATGGAACCTCTGTGAGAGCAGGGGATGGCCCATCCTGACACCTCTTCTTCTTTGATAGACAGTGAATCACACATCTTTGTATTTTCTTTTGCTTTATTGCTGGCAGATCTTAGCACAGAAACATGACCTCCTTCCCTGCTTGCTGTGACCTGACCCAGGCTTTAGGCCCAGTTCAGGCCTGTTGGACCTCTCCTCACATCTCCTTGTGAGATGGAGGGCTGATGTTCCTCACTCCACAGAGGGAGGAGAGAGAATGACAAGGACCACCTAAATTTTGGAAAGTGCCAATATTTATATCTTTTAGGTAGTGGCTGTAATACTGACTCATAACAAGCCAGATCTGGATACCGATAGGCCCGCACATCCAGTGTGTGGTTCAATCAGTACCCACCCCTTCAGGTTGACACTTTCTGGTTGTTGCTAAGGCCCTCCCTTGGATACATATCCAAGTCTGCAAAACACAGAGCCTTAAAGAAGGAATTAACCCCTCCACTGCCTGCACCTAACAGGATTTACACTGGAAAGGTCCAGGCAGAGAAGTAGCGGCCGGAGGCTAGGCTACATAAAGAATGAAAGCGGTTCTCAACAGGTCAGGTTTTCAGAATATCCCTGCTTCAGCACAATCAGTGATGGAGCCACCTGTGCTGAAACTGGGATATCCTTAAAACCTGACCTGCTGACAGCCTACAGGACCCCGGGTGTAGGGGGCTATTCTTTGAAGTCTTCCAACTTCAGGACTGGTAAAAAACAAACACCAGTTATCAAAGAAGACAAAATCACGTGAAAAACAATTGGATTTTATTAAGTTATTTTTTTTAACACTTTATAGCTGTGAAACATATATATCAAAACTTTCCAAGACACTGAAATGTACTTTAACGAGGAATCCTTGTTTCTCATTATTTGACGATTCCCTTTAATTACAAAATAGCGCGCGCATTTGCACACACAATGTGATGATGCAAAAATAATTTTACGCAGTGTATTGTATATGAATTAAACAATTTCCCCGGAACTTCTCAAACCTCACTAATCTCCAGATTTAACTATAATCTCACTTTCAAAATAAGTACTTTTTCCACGAAAATATCCTTATTATCCTCCGAAACCCCTTCTCATCATAGTGTTTATACATGTATACAGCAGGTGCTGTTTGGTCCTTGCACCACTTGTATGTACTTGTGTCAACCTGGATTATTGCCTGGCGGGCATTGATCATGATGTTATGAAATTGCCAGCACTGTAGCGGGTTTGTGATGCTAATCAGTGTACAATGTACATACTGCTCACACCGCACTGCAATCATGCCCACTGCCTCCCTCGCGCCTTCACCTCCTCTCCTTCGCGCCCTTTCACCAACCGTCCCGCTGAGGGTGAGGAGGAGGGGGCAGTGCAAGTGGCTGGAGCACTTTGTGCAGCGCGAGGCAGCGCGTTGTGCATCTGCTGCTGAGGAGGTCGGCGCGTGAGTGATCAGGTCTGCGCGCGCACTGCAACACACACACACACGGGGGCAGGCGGATACATAGCGAGCAAGGGGTGGATATTATACTGACATATACACGGTGTGTGTATCACACTTACATGAGGAGGCAGGACATACACCTGCAGGTTCCTGGGGTGACACAACAGGTGCGTGAGCTTTTTGTGAAATCTATATATTTTCTTACCTCAAACAGAACAACATGATTTTTCTGCATCTCTGATGAAAGTTTGCTGAGTACAAAACGAGGACAAACTCCCTGATGGATAGGAAAGTGGCCTGGTGTAACCCATTAAACAGATCGCCTCCTGTAAGTGCAGGCTGCTTGTCAGTTTGCACATATTTGTCAGTTTGCACGCACATATTTTTCCTTTGGTAAATCTTTTCTTGCTATATACAGCAGTTTTGCACTTGTTGTGAGACTTGCACACATCCCATCTTCTAAAACGAAATAGCATATATCAGGTCAAATGTACACAATACAAAGCCTTTTTGTTTCTTTAACTCTACAAGTGACAAAAGATTAGTTTTTGGCGCTGGCAGTGTCCCACAATAACTATTCCTAATATATACAAAGCATATGGTAATGCGGCAGAAACTGCAGAGTAAAAATATTTCCACAGTTTGATGTTATTTTCCCTTATATTACATAAAATGTCACCCAAATGCTAAAAACTACATGTAAAACTTAATAAACATAAGTGAATATGAACCTGTATAAATCCTTTATTTCATGTCAAATTTTCACATGCGCTATATCATGTTTCATAACCCTTCAGCTACCGAAACAACAAGAATAATATAACCAAAACATCCAATTGCAAAAATTAAAAAATTATGCCCAATTTGGCATGGGCTAAACTGTTAACCTTTAGGCTGCGTCCCCGCTGGCGCTGAGCGAGCTGTGCGCTTGGCACTTGCCGGTTTTACTTATTGGAATCTTAATACTCACGTCCCCGCTGACGTGGCGTATGCGGGCACGCACGCTCTCCCAAGCTTGGCGCTTGAGACAAAAAAGTGACTTTGAAGAGCGCCCAACATGCCCCCATTGCCCCCACGTGTGCACTTGCAAAATAGGCAGGACACCCGGCGCTCATGCTTAGAGAGTTGGTGATGTCACCGCTCTCAAGCATGAGCACGGTCAGGCCAGGGTGTTGCTGAGTGGGCGGGTGCGCTCACGCTGGCCGCCATGAAACATTGCGGCAATGTGTGTGGCCAGCGTGAGCAAATGCCTGAGCATGCGCGGCGCTTGGCAAGCAACAAATTTAAATCTACCACTCGTTAATGCGTCACTTGAGCGGTTCGCCCAGCTCTGTGACGTCTTGGCTGTGCCCCCCCACACGCCCCCCGTGCGCACCTAGCCGGCCACGAATCGCCTGACCGAGCTGGGCGCAGCCCACGAGCGCCAGCGCACCCGCTCCCTGCCTGGCCGCAGCACTAGGCCTCATCCCGGGTGGAAACTGGCGCTCCAGTGCTGCGCCCTGCTCGGCTGGGCGATTCCTGGCCGGCTAGGTGCGCACGCGTCTGGGGGCGTGGCCACGACGTCACGGAGCTGGTTTGCCCTCATTTGCGAGCAGTAAAATCAATTTTGCTTGCTCGGCAAGCAGCTGAGTGCCGAGCAAGCCCGCCCGCTCACGCAGGCCACATGCATTGTCGCAACGTGTCCAGCGTGAGCGCGCACACTTAGCGCCACCCTGGACGAGGCCTTAGAGTGCCCTTATAACGTACCTGGTACATCGTGGGTACGTGCTCATTTTCTAGAGTACAGATTGGGCTGACTGCTCAGAGGAAGCAGCCAGTCTGATCCACGTACAGCCCCCTGAACTTGCGTTTCCTGCATGTGATCGCTCCAGGACTGATCATAGGAAACGGCAGTACCTGGGATTAATGGTACTGTACAGCTAGGTCGTGAGATATTTGTGGGGGGACGGGGGACGCGTGGTTGCAGAGGCCCTGCGCGCTTCCCCAGGGCATTTAAATGCTGGGGGACCACGAGAGGCCTCTGCAACTCAATTTACCGAGATTCAGCCGTCTTCGGGACACAAATCCATGGCAAAGCAGCGTCAAATTACGTGACGTCACATGGCCCCGCGGCGTCAATTGATGCCGTTCTAAGGAAAGAGGGGTGGAGGGGAGCGAGAACCGGGGAAGAGCAGGCAGGGGGCGTAGCAGAAAAAGTTTGCACACCCCTGCTGTACAGGTTAAAAAATATATATTAGCAATACAATAATTTTGTAAAACTAGGATTAACTAGGCTCTCACAGGCGTTCACATACCCCAAATTTGTAAAACTGTAGGACTTTCCCATAATCTCAACCCCCAGCATTTGAACTTCACGTGAAGCTACAGTATTTCTCCAAACTGCCCAGGAAACCTACCCGCGGTCAGTGCCATAAACCATACATTTATAAGCCACAGGTGAAACAGACACCAGGGAATTCTGGGATTTCACAGAGGGATTTTCTGACCCAATATCTAAAAGTGGAAGTTCCCTCCCTCCAACCCCCCTTTAGTTTTAATAGGAAGCACCCCTTTGAAACCTTGCAAAATTTGGGGAGATGCTCTTAAAATGCGTTTATTAGTAACAATGTCATTCTAATGGCATACTCTGACTGGTATTACCCCTTGCCAAGTAGATATTCTGACCCCAGAACCGTGTGATTGCTTAGGCTACGCTTATCGTGCTGGCGACGGTGACGTCAAGCTGCGGTCGCTTGAAAAATCAAATCGAGATGACTTTCAGTGATCGCGACCAAGCCGTCGCGTCGCGCTTACTATAAGCGCACGTGATGGCGGCAATGCATTTGTTTTGATGCGCCTGCACTATAAGCGCAGCCTTAGAGTAGTCACATGGCCCTGGATCACTTCCCCAGGAATTCGAAACACAAAATAGCAAAGGTGTCCAGTTCCATTGAGATTGTGTAAAGCCGCGGATTTACTCAGTTTCAAGATGGTGCGGAAACTGCATTGGTGCCCGAAGATTGTGGCCCATATTTACTAAGGGGTGTTATTCCATAAAACACCTCAGAGTGACAGAACCACTGTAAGGCTCATTGATATCAATGGACAGAAAGGTGCCTTATGGCATAGAAGGATTTATATGCCATAACTAATTTTGATTGTTTTATAATGAATTATTTATGTTGAGACAGATTCTAAAGTTACTTATTCTTTCCACCCAGGTTTTACCATGTTATAAACTGTAGTACCAGATATATTGGCCCATATTTACTAAGGCTTTGTCCATAGTGCAGGATCCTGCGCGAACGAAACAAACACAAGGACGCCAATGCATAGTGGGCGGGCGCTGGCGCGTGCACATGCACTACAAGGAGAGCGGCGTTTCGCAATACAAACAAGTTTGTATTTGAAGCGTGACACCAGGAGGAGGTGGAAGCGCGGAAGCTAGCGCGTTCCAATATGGACGCAGGCTTCGATACCTTCTGGTTCTGCAAATCTCTTTATAGTATCAATGCTTTCATTAGTTGACTCTGGAAACAAGTTTTACAAAAATTGTAATAGTAAAATAAAGTTTAGGAAACAAGACATTTCAGCTCTGTCACTATTAACATTAACAACCATAACCCAATATAATTCTGAAGCTGTGTAAAGTCATCATGATAAATACTCAACCTATTTTGGTAAGTTCGTATTACTGATAGTGTTATTTATGATTTACTGCGAAAGATGAGAACTACTAAATTATGGCATTCACTATCTTAAAAACTGCTCACTGAGCAAGAAAAACCTAGAGTAAATGATCACTTTAGTGTAGTTTCTTGGTTCATTGAGATTGTTAGGCATTCAACGTAAAGCATAGTTTAATCTCACCACAAGTCAGAGATGTTTAATGTGACATTGTTATTATGCCTATACTGATAACGCTATGCGAATGTGAAACATATGGAAAATATTTCTGTGATCAATTTAAAAGTTGGCACACACAAATAGTTATTTCTTTGCTTGTTTAACCTGAGACCAGAGCAAATAGCGTTTTACTATTTACTAAATAATGCTAACTTTTACAGTGTAATATCACACTAGACAGTATCTTCTTACAAGAACTACCTTTTTAAAGACAAAATAAAAACTGACAAAACAACTGAACCAACTTTGGAGTTTGTGCAAATATAGGAACAGCATTCTATGTTTTGTATGAAGAAAGTTGTTTGTGCTTAGCTTCATTTGCAAACAGATTTGTATCTGACCATTTATTTTCACTGCTATGTACCGATAATATATTCTTCTTGCATAGAACTCTGCAGGTACAATAAATCCCTGCCCTAATGAAACCAAACCATTGAGAGACAAGGGGAAACATTGGGATTTGTACCAAGCAAAGACAACACTGTTACTATTAAAATACCATTAGTAATTTAACAGCCATGTTGGGTTAATGATTTGAAATTCAGGATGGTAAATCACGAAAGCAAACTTAATTAACTATTGCATCTTTAAAAATGAATTTAGTACTGAACTTATGTCCGTTCATAGACCTTGAGAACTTCTTATGTAGCAGTACAGTATTATAAGGGTTGCTGCTTGTGACGGAAGATAAAACAAGATCTCCTGCTTTGCCAACATCGAAAGGGTAACTCCCGGTCAGGCAAAGCAATCTTTCTTGCTGTATCTTGGAAAGAGAAGGTCTTTTCCTTTTGGCATGAGCTTTGTGCTTTTGCTGTGGGACACCATAACACTGCTCTTGCTAGCAGTCACATTGGGAGAAGTGCTGAGAACAGGCTTGCTGCAAAGGAGCGTTATCATTGCGGTGTATGTACTGTAACTGCAATTTTTTTTGCTGGCTGTAAATTAACAAGACGTTGCTTTACAAATTTACTTAACCCCGTTTTCAGGCGATTCACTGCGAAATTTACATCAACATCCTGAGAGTGATGTAATATTAGCTAACTGGCTGAGATCCATGTTGTTGTGATAATGCAGCAGGACCTGCATTGTATTCTAGTCTGGATGTACACTTATCGGTGCCTGTCAGGGGAAGATATTGGGGTGTCATCTACTCTGCTCAGTAGCAGATCCTGTACTGGGATCCTTTTGGTACTCGGTGCACTTTGTGTGGCTGGGTGTCTCTGATGCTGGTACATTCTGAAATTGATGTACAGAGAATGCTGAAATTGACAGGAGTGGCCAAGTTCTATCCTTTGGCTATATGGTCTAGGACAGAGGTGTGCAACCTATTTTTCAATGTAGCCACAGGTGTGGCGAATGAGAAGTTAAAATCGCCACACCATGCTTTTCGTTTACTTGCGTCACTACAAATTTTAGCTCCCGGAAAAAATAACAGTTCAAGGTCGGGTCTAGACTCCAACAGAAGGCAGAGGGGAGTATTGGATGGCTATGTTGCGTCAATGACCAGCACTCGCCACCAAGAAAAAGTTTATTTTACTGTGGGAGCTGGCAAACTCAAATTCGCCACACTTTCATGGCCAATTCGCCACTTGTGGTGATTGGAGACAGGGTTGCCCACCTTGGGTCTAGGACATTTAGTCGTGGCCGTTTCACTGCGACCAAATGACAGACGGCGCTTCATCCTAATACTCACCCCGCCGTTGGGACCTGTCGCCGCTTTGCCGTTAGGATAAGTGCCTAAGCTTAACCCTTACCCTATAACCCCGTACTCTAACTACTGAAACCCCCTACCCTAATTGCTAAAATCCCTAAAGTTAACCCTATGCCCTAACCACTAAAACAAACTCAATACCCTAACCCAGCGGTGCGCAAACTGGGGGGCGCAAGATTATGTAGGGGGGGCGAAGGCTGTGTGTGGGGAAACCTGGGGGCGGGCAGAGCTGTGCACGGGTAGCCAGAAGCTCCGTGCTGAGGCTGCTTCTCTGCTGTGTCTGCCTGCAGAGGGGGCGGGGCCTTGCTGCGGGGCCTTCCCTGCACACAGACAAGCCCTCCTCCTCCTGTCTGTTACCCGTCCGTTTTCAGCAGCACATGGGGGGACTTTAGCAGGCTTAGTTACTACCAGGGGTGGGTGTGTGTGGGTGTGTGTGTATATATGTGTGTGTGTATATAAACATTTATATTTGTGTGTATGTATATATGTGTGTGTATATATATATATATATATATGTGTGTGTATGTGTGTGTGTATATATATGTGTGTGTGTATATGTGTGTGTGTGTGTGTATATATATGTGTGTGTGTGTATAGGGACTGCAGTGTGTGTGTGTTGGTTGTGATTGAGTGTGTGGTGTGTGTGTGTGTTGTGATTGAGTGTGGTGTGTGTGTGTGTGTGCTGTGCCTGTTGGTTGTCTGTCTGTGTGGGTGTTGTGATTATGTGAGTGTTGGTTGTGTGTGTTGTGACTGTGTGTGTATTGTGATTGAGTGTGTGCTGTGCTGGTTGTGATTGAGTGGGTGTTGTGTGTGTGTGTGTGTGTGTGCTGTGCCTGTTGGTTGTCTGTCTGTCTGTGTGTGTTGGTTGTGATTGAGTGTTGGTTGTGTGTGTGGGTGTTGTGATTGAATGCAGCGGTGTACAAACTGAGGGGGGGTGCCCCGGACGCAAGATTATTTAGGTGGGGCACTTGCGGCAAAACCTGGGTGCGCAGGCAAAAAAGATGTGTGCGCGCGGGCTGCCAAACAGAATAGTGCAGGTGGCGGCCACGGAGGTAGGGGGGAGGAGCACCCCCAGCGCTGTGATGTCAAATGCCCATGCTTCCAGTGTCTGACCTACAATAGCGCTGTGTTCCAGCTCTCCTCCGCTGGCAACCTGCTTCGCTGCGATCCTCTGCAAGTGAAAGGGTAGGCTGCCACAATATCAATCATACTATGAATGTACAGAAATAATAAAAAAAAGTGTAAACACTTCCCCGCTCGTGCTTGAAAAATTATGCAGGAGACCCTGTGCTCATGCTTGGAGAGTTGGTGATGCCACGCTCTCAGCGGCAGCGTGGACGCAGCCTAATTTTGCAAGAGTGAGCTGTTGAAGTATGTAAGTATTTAGGCTGCGCTTATAGTGCCGGCGACGCGACGTTGCCCGAAAACAAATGCTTTGTCGCCGCCGCCGCGTGCGCTTATAGTAATCAATGGCCGAGTTGCTCATGCCGCCGCTGCAAAGCAGAATACAACTTTCGCTAGCGTCGTCGTCGCGGGCACTATATGCGCGGCCTTAGACATATTTGTATTTACATTGTATACCGTTTAATAAAGGTTTTTTTTAATGTGATTTTGATTACATCAGGCATGGGGGCCCGAGAAATTTCAGGGTTAAAAAGGGGGGCTCGGCATAAAAAATTTGCTCACCCCTGCCCCAACCGCTAAAACGTATCTTCTCCTAGGCTGCAGCCAGGGTGACGCTGAGCGGGCGCTCACGCTGGCCGTGATGAAACACATTGCAGCAATGTGTGTGGCCAGCGTGAGCGAGTGTCTTCTGGAACCAGAATCACATGTGGGATGTGAGTGAGTCCAGTGGTTTAACTCATCCCCTTTTGAGAGCACACAGAGTCCTTTTATTTTCTTCAACTTTAATGGGGGAGTCAAAAACAAATATAAAGGGTACTTGCAGATGGTAATGGTGTGAAGGTGCTCTGTTATGGGGGGACAGTAAAAAAGGATGGCCTTGCAGGGGTGTAATGGAGGAAGCATGTACTCACTAAGTCAGCTAGTTAGATCTAAAAGCACATGTTCCTGTGGCTGGCAGGAAGGGTCCAAGGACCAAAGTAACTGCTATAAAGGCAGGGGAGCAAGCTGGACTAAACCACCTTTCCTACTAAGGTGATAGGAAGGTTGCCAGGACAACCAACTAAGGCTGTGTAAGGGACATATGTAGCAATAATGTTGCCTTTACACATGCAGCTAGCTGCTGGAACAGGAGAAAATCATGCAGCCAAACAAGGGAGACAGGAATAGTCAAAACTGCAAAGGGAGACAGAAAATGTGTAATCCTGTTCCAGGACAGAGTGCCTGCGCATGCTCGGCGCTTAGCTGCTTGCTGAAGCAAGCAAAATGGAATTTGCCTCTCGCTGGCGCGTTACGTGATCGGTTCACCCAATGAGGGCAAACCAGCTCCGTGACGTCATGGCCGCGCCCATCCGACGCCCCCCGCGCGCGCACCTAGCCGGCCACAAATCTCCCGGCCGAGCAGGGAGCGTGACGTCACCGTGCACGAGCGCCAGCACGCTTGCTCCCTGCCTGGCTGCAGCCCTAGAAGCAGCCGGCTGCGAAGGTCCCAGCGCTGGATTGGGTGCAGTGAAAAAATTGCCATGACTTTCTCAAGAAATGGGTATCTGCGCAAGCCCCTTTTCAATCGGTTGATGTTTTTTGTTTCCCCTATAATTTAACATAGTCTATGCTATAAACCTTAGGGGAACGAAACCAAAAAATGGCATAAGAAAGCTTGTCATCAAATCTTGTTTTATCAGAGGTCAGAATCATCTTAAGAGAAGTCCAAGCAGGGAAGAATTTCCTCAGACGTCAAGCATCTGGAGCCACCATAAGTAGTGGACAATGCAGGGAAGAAGCTGCTTTCTTCAAACCTAAATTTTATAGATAAATCAACTTAATCAATTTAAGTTGATTGATTTAAAGTCCACTTTAGAAAGAAAGTAAGGAAATTGGGTGAAGCATTTATGAGAACAAAAAGGATCACTAATTGCTTTTCGGCGCACGAGGCAATTAAGGATATAAATTCTAAGCAGTGAACAGGAGAAAAAAGGTACTCGGTAAACAATAAATGTTTCAAGATCTATTCTTTTCTGAGGAAAATTCTTATTGTTTGGATCGAGCCGGCTGAGGTTTCTGCAATTGTCTATAGAATAGCTTGAAAAACAACTATTCCTGTTAAGATTGTAATGTATCTTTCTGTGATTCAATAAGAACATTGGAAGGAGTTTTAACAAAAATCGTCTCTTATTGTTCCTCATTTAAGCTTGGTATGAAGGATATAATGCCAAGGCCATCGGGATATAGACCAGGGGTGCGCAAACTTCTTGAGCTGCGCCCCCCTGCCAGGGAGCCGTAGCATTCACGCCCCCTCTCCAATGACGTGGGTCATGTGACGTCACCACATCATTTGTTGCCATGGCGACGCGTCGCTGAAGACCCGGCTTGCAGCAGGCAAGTGAGTTACAGAGGCCTCACGCCTCCCCTGGCATTTAATTTAAATGCAATGGGGAAGAGCGCGGGGCCTCTGTAACCGTCCGCGCCCCCCCCATGAAATTCTCCTGCCCTCCCTGGGGGACGCTCCCCCGAGTTTGCGCACCGCTGATATAGACCAAGAATTAACGGGATGATTTGACATTGTTACATAAGCAGTATATTTTCCATGTGGCTTCTCATTGGATATCATCTGGCTTTCAGACATGGCACAAGTACTCGTCTGCAATACATCTTCTAAGGCACAGATAATGCACTCCGCTTGCTAGCGAGAGTGTGTGCTCCTACCTTGCCGTGCGGCTGCAGCACAAGCGATCCCTGCTCATAGTGCTGGAGGTGATGAGGAGGCGTGGTGGATGCGTCACAAAGCTGGTTCGCCCTCATTGGCTGAACCAGCTCACGTGACACTGATGTCACGCGGCAGTCGCCTGAGAAGACAAAACATTTTGTCTCAAAACGCTGCCGCGTCAACGTGACTTTTCGCCTGCAGTCGCGCAGGCACTTGGATAACTGATTTGTGCTTGGTGCACACGGCAACTCCTCCACTATAAGCTCGGCCTAAGAATGAGCTGGTTTCCTTGCCTGTTCGTATATTTAAAAAATGTCCCTAATAGGGCTGACATGTGGATATGATACGTTGCTGCTTACGTGAGTGAGTTAGGCGACGTCGCTGGATGACGTCATAAAAGGGGAGGGCAGGGGCACGGAGAAGCTCCCGATTGGCCGCAAAGGGAGACCGATTCCGAAAAAATAAAATATCAGTGACTACCAGATTTCTGGTAGCACTGTCGCTTCGTCGCCGTTGCATGCACGATAAGCGCAGCCTTAGTATAATACCAACTACAGTATTCATCAGCTGGCCAGCGGTATATTTATACCATTAACATCAGTTTTAGCGAGTACATTTACTTACAAGATGCTTACAGTATATTTCTCAGGACAATGTCTTTTTAAAAAGCCAACTACTTTAAACCAGAACTTTTATTCCCCTAGACTGCCTAATCGTTGGTCCATAGACTCATCTTTTAGGGCCAAGTTAAATTTGCTGCAGAAAAAGCAGGGTTGTTGGCTGTCACTCAAAATAGGTCTCCTGTAGGAAGCTAGGTTTCTTCTTGTTTTTTTTTTCTATTGCTATGCGTAAGCCCATTGGATGCTCTGGGTTCTACACATTGACAAGGTTACACTGTAGAATTCGTGAAATATCTAAAGAAAAACAGGTTTATTAGATCAAAAGTTGCCAGAAATGATATAAAAATAATAGCACTAATTAGAGCAGTACAACATTTGCTGGGAAGTGCTACACAATACAGGTTCCTAGGAATCCAATCAGTGCTGTTGCATTTTAATGAATAACCCACATTTTCACCTTTCCAAAAAATAAAATAAAAAATAAATACACAATTATAATGGCTTCTTTTTTTTTTTTTTTTAAATGTGTTCAGACTACATTAGAATCCCCTTAGCTTAGTTGAAGCCATTCTTGAAAAATGTACAAGTATCCTTCTTGTGGATTTCATCTAATCACAAAGCATGTTTGCCAATTTACTTCTGATCTTCATTTTGTTTTGTAAGAGATCTTCCATTGCCTCCCTCTCCCATTAGCACTTATTCATCTTTTCTTCTTTGAGATTTGTCTTTTTGTTCTGACCGCCAGTCTAAATCATTACACGTAAACTCCCTGTCCTTGGAGTGCTGCAAGGTCATTTAAATCCTATAACATCTTTAGCCAACTATTCAAAGTCTTGGACCGGTTCTACTTTGCTAAAAGTTAAATTGCTTTGTGTAGTATAGATAGAATGTCTTTAAGAGCTGGGGTGCTTACGCTGCTTCCCTCGTCGTCAGTTCAGTATATACCTTCTCTCTCAAGGGTTTAAAACTCTGTAGCAATTTGCTGAAACAGCAAGTGATCTGCCTGACCCCTGGCACATTTTTTGACTTCCTTTGAAGAAAATCAGCTCATGTTCAGGCAGACAATGTCACTGTAACATATTGTTAAAATGAAATAAAAACCCTTATTCATTATCTCTTCAAAATAAGAAAAAAATGATAGGCCATGTAGTCGCATATGTCAGTCAAGATTTTTCTTGGAAGCCCAGCCATAAATGATTGCAGTTCTCAGATTGGTCATAGATTTTCAAATATGGCCTACTACAATAGAAGGACTAAACATAACTGCTCTATGATAACCGTAAATTTGTTGTCATTTCAGTTGATGCATTTTAAATATCACATCAAGAAGGTATTGGAGTGGCATTTTTCTGATAAATCGTTCCTCTAATTTGAGCTCCTCCATTAAATTTAAGTAAATCAGAAAGTTTTTTGATTTCCATAATCAGAATAGTTGTATTTTCTTATCTTTTTTGTAGTTAAATAGTTTTAAACCTATATTCAGTTTGGCTCTCGAGGGAAAATTAGCAATGGCTGATATTATGCACAAGGTGTATCAGACTTGTCAATATAGTTCTTATAGAAATCCCTTTAGGAAGTGTGGGATGTGAGTCATTTAAATATACTTTGCTTATCTCATTAGCATATTTTCCAGGTATCTAAGGTCTGCTCCTTTCTTCTTCTTCATCTTTTTTTTTTTTTATATAACTATAGTCCTCCTTCTCTCCCTCCCTCTCCCCGCTCTCTCTCTGACCGCTCTCTCTTCTGACCTCTCCCCCCCCTTGCTCTCTCTCTCTTCCCCCGCTCTCTCTTCCCCCCCCCGCTCTCTCTTTCCCCCCTCCCAGCTTTCCCCCCTCCCCGCTTTCCCCCTCTCCCCGCTTTCCCCTCCCCGCTTTCCCCATCTCCCAACTTTTCCCCTCTCCCGCTTTCTCTCTTTCTTTCTCCCCGCTCTCTTTCTCCCCGCTCTCTCTCCCCGCTCCCTCTCTCCCCGCTCTCTCTCTCCCCGCTCTCTCTCCCCGCTCTCTCTCTCCCCGCTCTCTCTCCCCGCTCTCTCCCCGCTCTCTCCCTCCCCGCTCTCTCTCCTTCTTCTCTCTCTCTCCTTCCTCTCTCTCCTTCCTCTCTCTCTCTCTCTCTCTCTCTCTCTCTCTCTTTCCTTCCTTCCTCTCTCTCTCTCTCTCTCTCTCTCTCTCTCTTCTCTCTCTCTTTCCTTCCTCTCTCTCTCTCTCTCTCTCTCTCTCTCTCTCTCTCTCTC
>WSYH01015507.1:0-14185 GCA_036426205.1 Ascaphus truei | reverse complement strand
AACTACATGATACTTTAATGGACATAAACATATAAAAAAAGTCTAAAAACACTCGGTTTACACAACCAAATGTAGCACAGAAGGCCAGTCCTTGCAGGAAATTGCGCAGGTAGCTCGGCTCTCAGCTGACTCTTCCCGCGTCCGGGCGTTGAGCTGTGATCCTGCTTCCTACTCCTGACGGTGGCCGCAAACATCCAAAAGGCTCTAGGGTTTTGAGCTACGCGTTTCGCCCTCGTTTGGGCTTCCTCAGGCGTCATGATTTTTTGAGGCGGCCACACGTAAGGTAATATACCCTTATGATATTGCATACCTGTGTGTACACTCCTGCTGTATTATATACCTCATATATGTATAAATTTAATACCCACTGGTCTATTCATAATGCCATGTATCCTTTCCCATTAAACAACATAGAAATAGTTATTATTTTGGGTGCTTTCATTAAATGTATGTCCTTCAAGATGGCAAATACAGTTACGCAATTTGGAAACACATATGTGGTCAACAGGGATCAATCATTGGGGATCTGGGTATATAGTGGAGTCTTAAACGCTATGGTGGTCGTTTTGACTTTTAGAGGCGGTCACCTTAAGGCTCATACACTCCTATGACATTATATACCCCATATGTATGTATGCGTGTATGCGTATGTGCATGTGTACACATGCACGCACGGGTGTATGTATATATATGTGTATGCCCCCTATTCCCTGCCACCAATTTTGGTTGTATCACGTCCTTCCTATGGATTACATGGAGTAACCTAACAGGTCGAGTGCTTGTACCCTTATAAATCATACCTAACTCTCTGATAAAATGTGTATTTTTGTAGAGGTAATATATTTTAACAATGAGTGAGAGAGATATTTAGCTATAATGCTATTACCTAACATATTTATGTATCTCCTTTAATTACCTTTCTAATTTCTGTACATCAGCTGCCTTGCAGTATCTTATCTTGATCTAGTGGTAATATTACTTCTGTTACATGAGGTCATAATGACACTCAATAAAAGCTCCTGTAAATTGTTACAACAATAGGGATGAATAAAAACATTATAGCCAAAGACGCAGACCCTTGCAGGCACACACAGTGTTAATACATATTGAGATAGCAATGCACAAGCCGCATTACGAAGTCTGCGTCACTCATCTTTGCGGTGATTGGCCGGGTTATGCGGACACCCCCCCGACCACACGCATAAGATGTCAGAGGTGTGGTCTTATGATCACTCCCTACACCTTGACAAAGTGCCGGGTGGCGCAAAGCGTACGTCGGTTTTAGTGACGTCACAGTCGTGACGTCA
The DNA here is from genome assembly GCA_036426205.1 of Ascaphus truei. Taxonomy (NCBI): domain Eukaryota; kingdom Metazoa; phylum Chordata; class Amphibia; order Anura; family Ascaphidae; genus Ascaphus; species Ascaphus truei. The sequence continues at coordinate 12,878 of WSYH01015507.1, read as the reverse complement.
TCAGGGAGCGCGTGTGTGGAGTTGTGAGAGGGGACAGTTTTGGAGCGTCGCAGCTACACCAGGTTGAATTCATCCAGAACCATACGGTTATGGCTTATAGATCTGCCTATGCATTGAATCCCTAATGTGTGACTGTTACGTATTACAGTTGAATACAACTATGATGAGAGGAATGTGATACTGCTACTATTTATGATATTCTCATGGGTGTTGATGATAATATACTGCATCAAATGGTATGAGCATATATCCTATAAGAATCTGTGGTATTTTCTCTAAGAGACATCTGTTTAACCAACCAAAGAGGTTTTTCGTTTTTAAACAGAAAATAGTGCATTGACTAATACATTTCTGTATACATAAGATACAGGTATTAGTCAAGCACAAGTCTGAGAAGCGTATTAAGGTGACTCCAAGTGACTCAATACACCCAGTTCTCACCAACTGATTACATATACTCCTAGATATGTTTTCATGTGTTATAAGGTGAGACTAGGCAAACATATGGTGATTGATGTATCACCCTTTCTATCCCATGTCCCCTACCTAACTATATAGGAATGGACAGATTGCCTGTCAGTTACAATTATACAGGTTATCTACACTCCTGCACTAATTCCCTGTTTCTTTTATACAAGACATGTTGTCTTTCTTTGTATATATGTTAAATAAAGTATTTTTAATTATATCTAGTGAGTGGCTATAGGGTTTTCCCCAGGATTGAATTTTTCCTAGCCCTTTAACGTCGATAGTGAGTGCACATAGGATTCTTTTTGGTTACCTTACTAACCTCCCTCTTCCCTCTATATTTATATTACTCCCGTATGCACCCTATATGTATATATTCTTTTTTTTACATTTGGAGAGCGGAAGCACTGCTTATGCTTTAGTAAACATTGGCCTGTTTTCTATTTAGAAGGGAATAGACGTAGAAATATAGAATGTGCACTTACGTTTTGACCAGGCCCACAATACGTATAGAACAGTGTTTTTCAACCAAAGTTCCTTGGAACCCCTTGGGTTCCCCAGGCATCCCTGCAAATGTTCTAGTATAGAAGCTCAAGTCAGAGAAGGTTAGGATATTAGTTTAGATTCTGCATTGTCACATAGTAGTTAATTTTGTGTTATTTTAGTCGGCAGTAACATTTGTTAGAAAAACACATTAATATTTTCCTCTGAATGGGGAGACATGCATCAAGCATAGTGCAATGTATTACCTCGAGTGCTGAACTCTGCCGGCATTAAGCACAGAACCTGTGTGATGTTGTGCACGGTGATGAGAGCACAGTCTGCTGTGAGGAGATGGCACTGACACTGCACTTGCAATAAACTAGATTATTGACATCTTTCTGTAAGTGTTAGGAAAAAAAACCCAGGGAGCATTTGGTATCGTTTTTTGTTGTTGTTGTTCTAAAGCGGACACAGTTCCTACTTCTGTGTAATTGCAAGTTGAAGTGGAGCTAACCGTTCTTGTTAAATTCCACTTATACTGAATATTCTGCTGCTTCAATATTATTTACCACTTACCTGTTTGCTGAGGTTCCATTTTTTTTAACTGAATCTTTAATGACAATTCTAAATGTTAAATGTAAAGTAACTCTCAGCATGACTGCAGACCTCCAAAAGACAAAATAGTTTCCTGCTTAGAAGATTGAGACGCCAAATCAATTATTGGCCAATATATTAATTCCTTTAGGGATTACACAGTATATACTGTATACTTGACAATATTAATGGTTGCTGAACCCCTCTGACCTTTAACTTGCTTGAAGCTCCAAGGTCCCTATTCAGTAGGCTGTGAAACCGCTTCCCAGTGCTGGAGAAGAGATCAGCTCTATTCTAATGACTTAGCTAAAAATGTTCTCTTCAAAATACTTAGGGCCATATTCACTAAGAAGTGATACTCCACAACACCTTCCAGCACTGCTTGGTTAATGTGGCCTCTTTCTGCCCATTCAATGGGATGGGAAGCAAGTTGTGTTTCAGCGCCAGAAGGATCTGATGAATTAACACTGCTTCGTCAATATGACCCTTTATTGCCCATTGACTTGAGCGGGCTGTAAGGTGTTGTAACCCATGGACCCCCATCCGGTCGCAGATCGGGCCCACTAAGGTGTTCTGTGGTCTGGCTACATGTCTCTGTGTGGTGCATACCTGCTGGCAACAGGAGGGCCTGAGTCTCCCGCGGTGTCATTGGGGAACAACAGGACAGGTTACTGGGGTGGATGCCTTTGTTCTCCTTCAATGGTGCAGCACCTCCATCTGTTGTAAGCCCCAGGAATACGGGGTGGAATCCCTACCACAGAAGTCCCCCTCCCAGGGATGAGAGATTCCAGTCTCACACAAGGTTCTCTTTAACAGCAGACTCCTTTATTCAGTCTCCAGCAGCAGGCAGGTACAGTTGATATACAATGATAACTAGCTGTTCTCCTTTGTGATGGTCCCAGCCTCCACTCTGGACCCAAGGGCCATCCAGAGTGGGGCTAACTCTTCCCTCACCCCCTAAGCAGGGTGGGAGGTATTTGGTCCAACTCACTATCTTCTATCAGCTCTACTCATAAGCTGCTCACTCCTCTCCTCCCTAACACTAACTCTCACACACTCAGACTGAACTCTTACTAAATAGGAAATGCACTGCTCTTTATGATATCAGCAGGCACTGCCCCTGTGTCTCTTGATTGCACACAGGGTCAGGTGACCTAACTCCATCATTCAGGGCAAGTGCTTGAAGTGGGGAAAACCCATGATAACTCCTGGCAACCTGCCCTTATCAGGGATTATACCAGGAGGAGGATAGAACTATAGCCCATAATCTTACCAGGGCTACAAGTACACATAGCCACATTAAGGACTACTTACCAGGGCTACACTGTCTTACCACTTCTTACTAGAGATTTGTGAACTTGCTGAGATTTCCTTTGCCGCTGTTTTGATCGAACAGTTCCAGTTCGAACAGTTTGAAAATTAACTAAAACTTCTAGGCAAAATCTTTGCAGGAACTTAGAACAATTTCAGCATAACAGGTTCAAAGTAGTCAAGTTCTAGCTGATTATCACCAGGAAATCTATATATTGAAACAACAACCAGACCATAAAATTTAGATTGTGCCAGAGACAGACACAGAAAGAGACAGAAAGATATATGGGGAATGTGCCTATTTGAATCATTTGAATATAACTTGCATATTTAAATGAGCCTATTGTCCAGGTATCTCCGGTGTGTTCACAGGTTTCTATTCACATACTGCAGAGCAGAGGTGCTCAAACTTTCTGCCTTTCGCGCCCCCCTGTATGCTCTCCCCCACTGCTCACGCCCCCCTTACTTGGTCTGAAGTGTCAAGTGACGCCGCGGGGCCATTTGACATCATGTCACGTGACCAAATGACACTGCGTTGCCATAGCGACGCATCGCCGAAGCCAACTGAGTCACGGTAAGTGAAGTTGCAGAGGCTCTCGCGCGGTCCCCCAGCATTTAATTTAAATGTCTTGGGGAAGAGTGTGGAGTAAAATCAAATTGACTTGACTTCCAGCAATCGCGACTAAGCCGTCACTCCGTCGCGCTGTCGTGTCGCTTCTACTATAGGCGTCGCCGGCACTATAAGTGCAGCCTAAGGCTGGTGATAGGCTAAAGGCGATCGCACTCTCACCAATGATAATTGCCTGTCTTCCTATGACAGGGCATCTAGTGCGGGCGCACGCGCACATGGCAGAGCGAGATGTCGCGGACACTAATTGAAAAGACAATTTTTTTTTCAAGCGCGGCCGCATGATGTCACGCGTCAGTCATGACTCTGCCACGCCTCCCCATCTCTTACCCAATCTCCTGCAGGGATAAGCACCAATCGCTGGGGCTGCAGGAGTGTGCCAGGCTTTGCGATAATACAGGCCTCATAAATGGAAGAGACTGCACTCAGAAATCTGTAACTAGGAGTCTTACTTAGTAACTCTGTTGCATTGTTTTTTTCAGTGTATTCATTCTGGAATAATACATTGTGAAGCATATGGACCTGGCACTTTACCATTAAACACCCATTTCAAACAGTCCTAACTGTTGGCTCACAGACCAGCTCAGGCTTAAACTTGAATATTAGTGGAGCTAGTCGACAGGCAAACTAAGTAACTAGGGCCCCAACCAGTTCATGGGACCCCTTTTTACTCTGAGATATTGAAATTACTTATTATTGTTTTGAGCTGTACAAATGTCTTCAAACGTGCTTCAGGAAATTGCTCTGTAAATGTTCACATTTTACCAATATCATAATTTTTTCCAGAATTGTGAAAATGACAGTACAGTATATACAGTAACAGGCCAGGTGACCTTGCACATTGACTTTTAACGTTTCACACCTTTTAAGGCGAAGTTTGACGATTTATGTACAAATAGGGCAATGACACCTGGTTTGCAAACTTTGGCAAACCTTTTGCACATCTCTATTAGTGTTATTGTTAATATTATAACTATTCAAATGAATAATGGAATCATTTGCCACTCGTGGGCTCTTGTATCGTGACAATTACGTTACTGTCATTGTGGTAGAAAAGGGATAATGTTACCAGTCAGTCGCAAACAAGAATAAACGTTAAAAGTGACCAGTCTGGGCCACATGCATTCATGTCCGTGGGAGATCACGCCGGAATGGATGCGATAACCTGTTCCAAGCACTTAATGCATGTGCCCTTTGGTATTTAATTTGTGACTAAAGATAAGTAGTAAATGGTGTTTATGGGGAAATGGGTGAAGTAACATTACAGCTTAAAGCACCTTACCCATTTAAAAAAAAGGATTTCGCCCCCTGGCTGGGAAGCAGGCGGTCTCAGGAGATGAAGCGCATTCATTTCAGTTCTGGGGGCACCCCGCTGCCCGGTACCTCATATCTGTTTAAAGGTCTTGCATCAAGGGCCTCCAACAGGTCAGGTTTTAAGGACATCCCTGCTTCGGCACAGGTGGTTCAATCAGTGGCTTAGTCGTTGACTGAACTACCTGTGCTGAAGCAGGGTTATTCTTAAAACCTGACCTGTTGGTGACCCTTTCCTTTAGGACGGGAGTTGGGAACTCCTGCAGTGCGTCATCCCTTGTTAAGCGGGACCTTTATACAGACATTTTCCGTGCCCAGCCAGGGCTTCTCATGACAGCCCCTTTACAGGTAAGTATCTCGAGACGCAAGGTGTCCCCGGAGATGAAATTAACACGGTTCAGCTCTGTAGACCCCTACATAGTCCAAAAATTTAAAAGAAACCCAAGGTAACCGCTTTAGGCCCCCAAAAAAGTAATAATCCCCTTAGAGGCCACTTTATGCACTGGGATAATGTTTGTGTTAAGTGGAAGAAGTAAAGGGGTTAATAAGCATTGCTTTGTAATAAAGGCTTTTACTTGTCTCACTACCTTCCATTAAAGATTTCACACAGCGTCTTCGGAGATGTGTGGGCTGACTTTACAAGTTTAACGGGTGACCTTTAGATAATTATACAAATCAGTGTCAGTCAACCTACGTGAATTGTACAGACCTTTTGGTTCTAAAGCCATGTGTAGCTGTGTAATTTGGGACAAGTGTGTGGGGGGAAAAGCTAAAAAGAAAGTACTTTAGTCTACATATTGTACGGTGAAAAATGCCTTAAATGGTTGTTATGTTCTCTTTGTGTTCCTGTAAATAACAAATAAATATCAGTGACTTTTTTGAATTTTTATACTTCGCTCATTTATTAGTTATACGGTAGTACTTCTTGTTACGGTCAATGTTCCCCAGGAGAAAAGTCCCACTCAGGGGTGAGCATCCCAAAGATCTTTTGTAGTGAGCACAGACACACAAACTTTATGAAGAATCCAGGAATATAAAAGCTAGCAAAATACACTTTGGCGGTGCGAGCCCACTAGTGTGGTCCAACAAGTAATTTAGCAAAAATCATACTTACCTGTAAAAGGGCTGCCATTAGCAGCCCTGGCTGGGCACCTAAAATATCTGTATAAAGGTCCCGCTTCTCAAGGGAGGACATAGTGCAGTAGTGCCCAACTCCAGTCCTAAAGGGCCACCAACAGGTCAGGTTTTCAGGATATCCCTGCGTCAGCACAGCTACTTCAGTCAACGACTAAGCCACTGATTTAGCCACTGTGATGGGAGGGGAGAACCCGGCTATACAATAAAGGTTAAGCCCTCTGGTTACCCCTGAAACCGTGGGGTCCCTGGTAGCTACATAAGCACCATAATCCAGGGACCAGGGGTAATATATGTTGAAAATAAAGTGACCTCTGCTTTTTTCTGTTTTCATGTTCCCTTGGCCCTAGAACTGTGAGATTTCTTGTATGCCAATTTTAGGTGGGATATTTGGGTAGAAATGCAATTATTTTGTTTGCAGGAGTCCAGGGGCTGTAGTTACCGGTAGTCCTTTAATTCTCCCCGGTGAGCAGGCATGATTTGCTGGTATGCTGGGTGAATTACACCGGGGCAACCCAGTGTCCCCCAGACGCCAGGATTTCGAGCCCAAATATCCCCAACCCATTTCCCTTATAAATATACGGTTCCCTAAAGTGTATACTTTATTAAAATGTATGTTATAATGTTTAGACATTTACTATAAGACTCTGTACAGTCAGCCAGGGCATCGTCATAGACTTTGCCGGTCTGTATAGAGTCCGTAGTTCGAAGGGGAGACGGGATGTTGAGAGGTGTCGGGGTGCTAAGTGCTGGGACAAGGCGGAGTACTGGGACCGAAGAAGAGAGACCCCCTGCGGGGAGAACCCTCTGGTCTGCCAGACTCAGTGGAGCCTGCCCAGTAGGTGGCATTAGCTTGACTGGGGGACGCGGCAGAATGTCAGTGCATTTCCCATTGGTCAATCCTTATGTCCCACCCACGGGGCATCCTGAGCCGGCTTAACACGCCCCTCATCTGACGTCAGCCAAAGTCAAGCCCCTTTTTCCTACTGGCTGGCGGAGAGGAATTTCCGCACTCTCATTGGTCGCTCATCCTACCTCCATGCTGATGTCACATGTCCACGTTTTCCATGTGATGTCACAGTGACCTGTTGCACGGCCATTTTGAATAGTGCTGCAGGAGAAAAACATGTTTTCGGAGGTGACAAGACTGCAGAAGGCCGGGAGACGCCGTCAGGACCCCGCTACCGGAGCCCGCCACAGGTAAATGTCGGGGGGGTGACTTTTTTGGGGGGAGAGGGAGAGGGTGGGTTTTGGCCCAGTTTGTCGGGCCCTGCACATGGATATACACTGGTGCACATTGTTGGTTAAAACAGCAAAATCAAAATGTATCGTAGGATAGATTTAATATAATGTTAACGATAAAATAATGAAATGTCTTAGTGAAATCATGCAATGAAGGTTAAACTCGGAAAAAAATAATTATTTCCCAACCCCAGCTTCTATGTTATGTTAAATATATAATATACAGCATGTGCACAAACCAGCACTTAATAGCCACATATAACAATATAAACCATAACTAAAAGAATAAGATGGAGATGGCGTTTAAAAGATTCGCAAACAAGCTTTTAAGATTTTGCTAATCAGTCTCAAGTGGAAACGCATCCAATAAATAGGAAAAGAACAAAAACAGGATAGAGAAATAAACCTGTAATAAACATTTTTATTTTTTATTTTTACAAGAGCGCAAGGAGCGAGAACGTTTGCATCAGGGAACCAAAAAGTGACTGAAAGGGAGCCAAGTCATAAATAGCTAAACACGTTAATGCAAATTCTCTCATTCAAAGACAGATAAGAGAATGAAACCATTAACGATCTTCACCATTCCCCTTAGCGTATCGCGTCGCATGAGGCGGTATTTGTTTCCGCAATTGTTAACGAGAAAAAAAAATTGCTTCCGGTTGATATAGCGTGCCAGAGTGGGATGCTGGCGATTGAGCAAGTGGGCACCAATTTGAAGTCACTGCTCATATATCATCCTTTCTGTAACATAGCAATTAGAATCGATCCTAATAGTATACTATGCTTTAAAAAAAAAAATCAATAGGTTTTAAAGCTGAGAGAGCTTTAAGGAACGAGATGCTTTTAGGGAGACCGCTCCCTCATATGATTAAAGTTCACTTGCATTTCTGTCTTACAGTCAAATGTTTTCAGTCAGGAAACAGCAGTGTTTTGGCTGATGCCAGATGTTAAAGCTAATTGATTTCTCTGTCCTTTTTAAGGCTGTTATGTTTGTTTTTGCTCTTAAGTGAAGTGTAATTCTACTTGTAATCATATTTGGAGCCCTGGTGCTCATACTACGAGGCAATACATTACAAAGCAATAATCTGTGCAGTACAGAGTATGATTACACTACTTCCGTTATTTAAACCTTCTACTGACAAAGGAAATTCCCTTTCTTTGAACCAGATTAAAATCCCACTGTCACCTCCCTATGACCTTGGGAAAGTCACTTTTTCTCACACTGCACCAGGCACCAAAATTGGATGGTAAACTGTATGAAGCTGGAATGTGCAAAAGAAAAATGTGTTTTCTAAAATAATAACTTCTGACCACCCACCCTCACTCCTAAGGCTAAGGCCCCGCTCCCAGAGTCAGCGCACCTGCGCTGCTGACAGGCGGTGCGCTGAGATACACAGACCGCGATCTGCGGTCTGTAGGGAGCGGGAGCCGGAGCTGGAGGTGGGCGGGAGGTAGGAGGTTTGATCGGGAGGTGGGCGGGAGGTGGGCGGTTTGACAGGGAGGGGGGGGCGTGGCTTGAGCGGAGGGACCCGCTACTCTCCCCCCCCTCCCTCCACGGACTCGGGCTGGAGCTGGAAGGTAAGTTTAAACACACACACGCAGGCACTCATTCATACACGCGCACACACACACACAGGCAGGCACTCACGCACTCATACACACACACGCGCGCACACACAGGCAGGCACTCACGCACTCATACACACACACACACACACACACACACACAGACAGAGGCAGGCACTCGGGCACACACACACACAGACAGGCACTCACGCACTCAGACACATACACACACAGACAGGCACTCACGCACTCAGACACATACACACACAGACAGGCACTCACGCACTCAGACACATACACACACAGACAGGCACGCACTCAGACACACACACAGAGAAAGGCACTCACCTGCTTTCACTCCACACTCCTCCCCGCTCCCCGAAGCCTCTCCTCCTCCCGAAGCCTCCCCTCCCCATTGGCTCACAGCCACACACGTCACGCGTCAACGCTAGGAAACACCATTCTCTGGTGTCTCCAGCGGCTGACGCGCTACAGCGTGTAGTGCTCTGTGCAGCCAGGGGGGACCGGGACCGGCTCGCGAGGATTCCCCTGCTGGTGGGGAACTCGCGACCCGCCGCCCGCGCCAACGAGTGCAGCGGGACCGAGGCCTAAGGCTTGCTCATTAACTTGAACAATATGCTGACAAATAAAATGTTCCCATGGAAAAAGATACCAGCCAAATGCCACATAATTTTCTTACTGAACAGCACAGCTTATATCTGCAATATCACACAGTTTACCAGACATGTGGTAGAGAATGTGCCTGCAGTAAGCAGATCTTGCAACTATGTACTGTATGGGTGTATGACACAGTGTCATGGCTCTATGGCACTGCTTGTAACAGCTGTATGGCCCTGTTTGTAACAGCTGTATGGCACTGCTTGTAACAGCTGTATGGCACTGCTTGTAACAGCTGTATGGCACTGCTTGTAACAGCTGTATGGCACTGCTTGTAACAGCTGTATGGCACTGCTTGTAACAGCTGTATGGCATGTTTTTTTGTAAACACACCACAGTACAATGTATATTTTGGTGACAAAGTGATGTAAAAATGTGAGGCGTGTGTCCTGCTAGGGTGTGAGCGTGTGTGAAGTGGCGGGTGGGTGTTCAGTACGGGTGGCGCGTGGGTAGTGAGTGCTGGCTGTGGGTCGGGGTCCTGCTAGGGTGTGAGGTGGCGGGTGTGTGGCGAGTGCGTGCGACAGCTGGTCAGTGATGTTGTTGCGTAGGGGCATGAGGTGGCAGGTGTGTGTCTAGTGTGTGGGGTGGGTGAGAGGCAGCGGGTTTGTGTCGAGTGTGGCGGGTGTCTGTTCAGTGCGTGCGGCGGCTGTGTGGCGCAGGGGTGTGAGCGGTGGGCGAGTGAAATGCAGAAGAGCGGGTGGGGGAAAGGTAGAGGCGGGAGGGCGGCCGAAAGGCAGTGAAGGAGGGGAGGTGAAGGGGGGTGAAGGGGGGGAGGTGGAGGAATGGAATGGGGGAGGTGGAGGAAGGGGGGTAGGTAGAGGTGGAGGAGGGGAAGGGGGAGGTGGAGGTGGAGGAGGGGAAGCGGGGAGGTGGAGAGGAAGGGGGAGGTGGAGGTGGGGAAGGGGGGAAGTGGAGGTGGGGAAGGGGGGAGGTGGAGGTGGGGAAGTGGGTGGAGGAGGGGAAAGGTGGGAGGGGAGGGAAGGGGAGGGGGGAGGTGGAGGAGGGAAGTGGGGGAGGTTGGGAGGAAGGGGGTGGGGAAGAGGGAAGGGGGGAGGTGAGGGGAGGTGAGAGGGAAAGGAAAAGGTTGAAGAGGGGGAGGTGTGAAGGGGGGTGAGGGGGGGTGACAGAAGGTGGATGGGGGGGTGGATGGGGGGGAACGGCGGTGAAGGCGGAAGGGAGAGGAGGGGGAGGGGAGGCGGGGGGAGGGAAGGGGGGACGGGAATCGGGGGAGGGGCGGATGTTTGGGGGAAGTGGGGTCGGAAGGGGTGGGGGGGAAGGGGGAGTTGGCAAGGGGGGGAAAGGGGAGGGAGTGTGGGGGGGTGCGGGAGGTGAGGGGGGAGGGGGAAGTGGGGAGGGGCTGCGGGAGGTGAGGGGGGGAGGGGTAAGTGACAATTAATGTATCATGTGGCCGCTTGCTCCCCCCCTTCCCCAGTGTCTGCCGGTCGTCTGTCTCCCCCACCCGAAAACTTCTCTAATGTTCTACCCCCCGAAACCTTCCGTCTATTGTGGACGTCTACAGACGGGGGCACGTGTATGCGCGGACGCCCCTCAACCCGTCCGCATCTGCCCAACGCGGATTGAGAGGGGAACGGTGGCAGCATGTTGGGCCACGCTCCCCCGGACCGGTGTCCGGACTCCCCTGTGTCCGGGTGTGCTCGCTCCGTTGCAGCGCTCCCCGCCGCAGTCCCGGTCGATCGATCCCAGCGGCCGCTCCCCGCGGTGTCCCGGTCACTCGCTCACTGCAGGAGGCCCAGCTCCCCTCTGTGGTCACATGGTCCTAGCTCCGTGCGGCCGCTACCCCGCTGTGGATGCTTGCGCTGTCTCGCTCCCAGTGCGGCCGCTCCCCCGCATGACTCTAGCGGAGGGGTGTGAGTTGGAGGAAGCAGGAAGAGGGGGCAGACGCACAGGGGTTGGAGGGCAGCGGGGAGGCACCGTAGTGGGATGGCAGCGGGAGGCACAGTGTCGGGAGGCAAGTGGGACGGACAGTGTAGTGGCAGGAGGCAGAGTGGGACCGGCACGAGGGTAGTGGGAGGAGGGGACGTGTGGAGGCAGAAAAGTAGGAGGCATAGCGGGGACAGTAGTGGGAGGCAGCGAGGGAGGCACATGAGAAACGTAGTGGGAGGAGTGCGGAGGCACAAATAGTGGGATGGCGCGGGAGGCACAGTAGTGGGAGGCAGCGGGAGGCACAGTAGTGGGAGGCACAGTAGTGGGAGGCAGCAGCAGGGGTGTGCACTGGGAGGGGAGGCAGCGGTTGAGTTACTTACCTGGGTGGGAGGAGGTGTGTGTGTGTGTTGGACCTTGGCCCGTCACTCCGCCTCAGGCCAATGAGAGGTGTGCGGGGGCGGGCGGGCCAAGGGAGCCATCTCATTGGCCTGAGGCGGAGTGATGGCCCAAAGGTCCAATGTGATTTCCCCTAGGGACAGGACAGACAGACAAACACACATACGATGGTTTGAGAAATATATATATAGATTTAGTGAGTGGCTATAGGGTTCTCCCAAGGATTGAATTTTTCCTAGCCCTTTAAACGTAGATAGTGAGTGCAGATAGGATTCTTTTTGGTTATCTTATTAACCTCCCTCCTCCCTCTATGTTTATATTACTACCGTATGCACCCTATATGTATATCTTCTTTATACATTTGGAGAGCGGCAGCACTTCCTATGCTTTTGTACAAATGAGCTATTATCCAGATCTGGATAATAGGGATTTTTCCCGTTACTGTACTGTATGTGTTAGGGGGAGGTTTGGTTGTTGCCGAATTTTCATCCCTCTATAGGCAGCCTGTATGGTGACAGCTGCAGAGCGTTTGTGCAGATAACGCTGTTTCTCTAGCCTTCCTTGGATGACAGCTCTGTAGTTTCTCTGAAATTATAGGATGCTTATATTCTTTCTGATTATGCTCTGATTTTAGAAAGTTCTAAATGGAAATATAGGGAGTTACCTTTTTCCTTTAACAAATCCACCCTCTGCTTCTTCCTGTGCCAATTGCATCCTTGACTTACCTTCTATCAAAAGTATTTTCTCCTCTTCTAATTCATGGAGTCTCTTCTCTTGTTCATTGGCTTGGACAGAGTGGTTATTTAACTTTTGGTTTACAGTTTCAAAACCACTATTAAACACTTCAAAGGTCTCTCTCATTGAACATCTCTGTGTAGCAGTGGTACATCTCCTCCAGTGAGGCTTCAAGCTATGTATTAAGCCTGTAATTTTCCGTCAGAGAGATTTCCAGTGCGGTGTTAATTTTAGCAACGAACCGATGATCCTGGGCAGCATCAGTGTATGCCTTCTCCAGTTTACTTGACATTATCACCAGGTAACTCTTCAACTGAAGGTTCTCTTTCTCCTGTATTACACATTTAGCAATTGTTGTGGATACACACTTCTGTAGTGCAGTCTTGGCCTCTGCTCTTTATTTAGTTGTCCATAGAGGCAATCAATCTCATTCCCTGCGGATTGAGAT
>WSYH01015506.1:0-14186 GCA_036426205.1 Ascaphus truei | reverse complement strand
ACCAACCATCCTCGACACTGCTGTCCTGGCAACCCCCGGCTCACCTGCTCCACCAACGACTTTTCCCAAACTCTACAGTAGTGCAAAAGTTAAGCCGGTCATAATACCTTTATTATTGGCCTGGTTAACCCTTCACCACCACAGTCAACAGTGTCTGGACAGAGGTGGACATATCCCAAAAGGAGGTTCATACTCTCCGCATAGCATTGGATGCCTCACACAAAGAGATCAGCAGTTGCCGCACAGAACTGGAAGTCTCTGAAAAGGAACTTCATAGTCTCGCTGAGGAGCTGGACATCTCTCAAAAATCTATCCTCAGTCTTAATGTGGATCTCAAAGTCTCTCAGAAGGAGCTTCAGACCCTTAACCTAGAGATGGAAATCTCACGCCAGGAGATTGGGAGTCTCGAAACAGAAGTGCGTAGATGGAAGGATGACAACAAGGAGGCCCTGAATATTACAGAGACTGCAAAAAGAAAAAAATTAAGACTGAAAGAAGAACATTCTGATTTGACAGACCACGTCAATGAAAAGAATGAAAAGCTGCACAAGCTTGAAAAAAATAAAGAAACTTTTGGAAGAGGAAAAGTTTGAAGCAGAGCACCGACTGCAGAACCAACTGCAAGGTCTGCATACACACCTCCAGAATACAGAGGAGAAGCAGCAAACTCTGCAGGAAGAAAATCTGCAGGCTGCTAAAGAAGTACAAGTGCTGCAGGAACATCTAATTTGCCCAGTCTATACAATACACCCCATGTGCCCCTGTTAGCACTGGTTAGTATAATTTGCCCAGTCTATACAATACACCCCATGTGCCCCTGTTAGCACTGGTTAGTATCATTTGCCCAGTCTATACAATGCATCCCGTGTGCCCCTGTTAGCACTGGTTAGTATAATTTGCCCAGTCTATACAATACACCCCATGTGCCCCTGTTAGCACTGGTTAGTATCATTTGCCCAGTCTATACAATGCATCCCGTGTGCCCCTGTTAGCACTGGTTAGTATAATTTGTGTGCATAGCTTCCCAATTGCATGATACAATCCTTGTGCCCGGCAGTATTCATGGCTGGAAAAGCACGTTTGGTTTACTCTGCGTAGCGTTATTAATTAAGCAATCCAAGCAGGGGATTTTTTTTAAACAGTATTGAAGCAGGGAGTCTCAGGAGCTGTACCCCATTAATTTCAGCTCTGAGTACCCCCTGCTTATAGAGATACACATCTCTGTAGGTGGTGCCGGTAGCCACTCCGCTCAGTTAGCAGGGCTCACGAAATGGCCGCTGTTCAAAGCTCACCGCACCCTGCAGGCGATAGGAAGCTGTGACATCATGCGGTGCGGGCTCCTCTTGGCCCACGTGACAGGAGTTTTAGACTTTAAATCCCAGCTAGCCACGCCAGAGCTCCCCCCCCTATACCGAGGTCTGTATCTCCGGAAGCAGGGGGTCCCAGAGCTGAAATGCAGGGGGTACAGATCTGGAAACCCCCTGCTTCAATCTTATGCATAAATAAAATTAGCAAAAGGAATCACCTGCTTGGCTTGCTCCTTTACACCTGTGGAGGAAGAATCATATAATGTGCTGAATATTCAGCAAATGCAGTGAATATTTATCCCTCCGATGGACCAGCGCACAGGGAAACAGCCTCTTTATTGCCTATGCAGTGTGCTCATTGAAAGTACACTATACACTATGTTTAACACCTTCACTGCCAGGGCCCCTCTGGCAGCAGAGTTAACTACTTGGAATCAGGGCTTGTTTCTGGAAAGGTCGGTAAATTAACAAATCGGCATTAGCGGCGACTAATGTCTTTTGCAATTATCTACCTATTCACTAGAAGCCATATCGCAAGCGATACAGCAGTGATAACGGGATTTTTACCACAGCGATATTTCACCCGTAGTTTTAATGCAGAAGAGCATGCAAATGGTTATTTACCAGCTAATTATTTATTAATGTGCACTTAACTAAACTGCAATACCTGGAGATATTGGATTAACAAGACAAAACCCCCCCCCATCAATTTTGATCACCTCCCCCGGGCTGCCAATGTAGAGAATTGCCACTATAGATATAGGCAAGATAAGACTTGCCAAGCTACTATCAGGGAAGGTGTTTATGAAGGGAATGATGAAAATGTAGAGACCTTGTGGATAGAAATTAGTAGTGGACATAAAAGTACAAAGAAAATGGTTGTAGGGATATGCTATAAACCACCAAATATCTGCGAGATTGAGGAAGCCATAATACTTTTGCAAATGTAGTTAATTTATTTATAACATGTTTTACCAGGGAGTAATACATTGAGAGTTACCTCTCGTTTTCAAGTACTGTACGTGCTGGACACAGAGTATTGATAAATGGAGGAAACTGGGTCATGTTTGCAGAATGGATGATTTTAATTATCCAGACATAGACTTGAGCAATGAGATTAGGATTACAACTAAAGGAGGGAGGTTTTTGGGGGTGCTTAAAGACAATTACATGGAAGAAATTGGGATTATGTTTTTGCAGGGAAAATGTGGAAGATAAACGGACAGTCTTTAAAACATTGTTAGAAAATCACACTTATCAGTGTATACCCTTGGGTAATAAAAATAAAAGAAACAAGCCTAAACCAATGTGGCTAAATAAACAGGTAGGGGAGGAAATGGACAAGAAGAGGAAGGCGTTTAGATTCTTTAAGTCAGAAGAGACGGAGACATCGTATCAGAATTATAAGGAATGTAACAAAAGTTGCAAAAGGGCAATCAAATTAGCAAAAATGGATAATGAAAAAAGGATTGTAATAAAAAGTTCTTTAAGTATCTTAATAACAAAAAAAATAGAAAGGAAAATATAGGACCCTTTCAGTGTGAGATGGGCAGGCGGATTATGGGAGATAAGGAAAAAGCAGAGATATTAGACAAATTCTTTGCCTCTGTGTTTCCCAGGGAAGGATCAAGTTCAATAGTAGTGCCGCAGGAGGAAGCCACAACCTCCATATTGACGAACAATTGTTTAACCGAGGAAGAAGTTCATAGGCGGGTTGATAAAATTAAAGTAAATAAGGCACCTGGCCCCGATGGCATACATCCAAGAGTTCTTAAAGAGTTAAGTTCAGTAATAGCCAGACCATACTAGTTAAAGTTCAAGGACTCCATTTCCACAGGCTCAGTACCACAAGATTGGCGTAAAGCAGACGTGGTGCCTATATTTAAAAAGGGAGCTAGATCACAACTGGGGAATTACAGACCTGTAAGCCTGACATCAATAGTGGGGAATCTACTTGAAGGTTTAATACGGGATAATATTAAAAAATACATAATAAAAAACGAAATTATTAGTAATAGTCAGCATGGATTTATGAAGGATAGATCATGCCAAACTAACCTTATTAGTTTCTTTGAGAAGGTAAGTAGGAATTTAGACCAGGTTAATGCAATTAATGTGGTCTACTTAGATTTTGCAAAGGCTTTTGATACAGTTCCACACAAGAGGTTAGTGTACAAAATAAAGCAAATTGGATTCGGTAAAAATACTTGCACCTGGATTGAAAACTGGTTAAAGGACAGACAACAGTAAGTTGTAATAAATTTAACTTTTTTCAGGTTGGACTAAAGTTATAAGTGGAGTACCTCAAAGATCGGTACTGGGACCCCTGCTTTTTAACTTGTTTATTAATTACATGGAGGTTGGCATAGAGAGCAAAGTCTCCATCTTTGCTGATGATACTAAATTGTGTAAGGTAGTAGAATCAGAGCAGGATGTACTCTCTCCAGAAGGACTTGGAGAGACTGGAAACTTGGGCAGGTAAATGGCAGATGAGGTTTAATACAGATAAATGTAAGGTTATGCATTGGGAAACAAGAATAAACAGACAACTTACAAATTAAATGGGTATAAATTAGGGAATCCTTGATGGAGAAGGATTTAGGAGTGCTTGTAGTCAGCAGGCTTAGTAATAGTGCCCAAAGTCATGCAGTAGCTGCAAAGGCAAACAAGATCTTATCTTGCATTAAATGGTGAATGGATGAAAGGGAAGTAAACATAATTATGCCCCTTTAAAAAGCATTAGTAAGACCACACATTGTGTATGGAGTACAATTTTGGGCTCCACTCCTTAGAAAATACATTATTGAACTAGAGAGAGTGCAGAGAAGAGCCACCAAATTAATACAGGGGATGGATAATCTGATTTATGAGGAGAGGCTAGCTAATTTAAATGTGTTTACTTTAGGAAAGAGGTATCTTATACAAATAATTCGGGGAGAATACAAGGAGCTTTCAAAAGAACTATTCATCCCACGGGCAGTACTAAGGACTCGGGGTCATCCCTTAAGGTTGGAGGGAACGAGATTTCACCAGCAACAAAGGAAAGGGTCCTTTACAGTAAGGGCAGCTAAAATGTGGAATTCATTACCCACGGAGACTGTGATGGCAGATACAATAGATATCTTCAAAAAAAGTACAGAGAGAAACTGTAAGTAGTGCCGTCTTAACGCACGGGCACGCTGGGCAGTTGCCCGGGGGCCCCACGAGCATAGGGGCCCCACGCTAATCTATGCACAGACCAGAATTTAACACAAGTTTTCCCATCACCCGCCTCAACATTCAAATCTCCCGCTAACTCGGTAGAAGGAGGAAAATTACGACTTGCAGCGGAGAGTTGGCGGGGCCCAGTGCACTGCTTTGCCCGGGGGCCTCTAATGCGGTTAAAATGGCCCTGGCTGTAAGTAGGGGGGCACTGCACTCTGTTACATGAACTTCATTCTGTAATGGTGCGGTTTGCAGGGTCTAACACAACATTGCCACTGTGTGAGGTTTCTTCTGGTTGTCATTGGATAGAAAAAGCTATAGTCAGCATCTGTCCCTTACAACCTGAAAATAAACAGGTTGCAACAAATACTGCCAATTGTCTAATGTGTATTGCACTTCCCCAAATGTCACAGTAACTGTCTTCCCCGTGCCTGCCTAGTGCTAAAGCAACTCCCTTCACAGTGAGGGAGAGCACAACTGCGAGCACAGACTGTTCTGCTGAGTGGTACTGTGTGTACTGGGGCAACTGCGGTGTATGCCACAAATATTCTGTGTGTCCTGGCCTCTTCAATGGTGAGGGTGCCGGCGCCACATGGAAAAGAACATGGTGGTAGGGCTTCATGGGCCACTGAAGCAGTCCATTCATATTCTCGATATAGGAATAAGTAGATCTGGGAGGCGGAAGTTGTATGCATAGAACCTGCAATATGATGTAGTATGAAACCAGACACAATTACATTATGTTGGTGTAAAAAAGTGACAAAACCCCTCCACCATGCAAAGTACCACGAGTGTATTTCCAAGTCTTCCACTGGTTCCCAAACCGGCTTCATTCATACCATTGTCACGTCACACCGTATTTAAGCTGCAGACAGGGTCTCTAGTGCAGACACGCATCCCGTGGGAGAAAGGATTGCCTCCCTTCACTTATTTAATACACTGCTGGTAAAGCCCCTTTGGTGTCCTTGCTCTTAATTGGGACATTAAAAAATTTCTCAAAGGCAAACTGTAGTGTAGAACGGTTTAACACCCTGGGGCCTCCCCACTCACGTTGTAAGTGCACAGGAACTCTATTATGTAATGCTGTGGTTAGCTTTACACACAGGGTGTGGATACATGGCCAATAGCAGGCT
Organism: Ascaphus truei; assembly: GCA_036426205.1. Classification (NCBI taxonomy): domain Eukaryota; kingdom Metazoa; phylum Chordata; class Amphibia; order Anura; family Ascaphidae; genus Ascaphus; species Ascaphus truei. The sequence continues at coordinate 8,542 of WSYH01015506.1, read as the reverse complement.
GAACTGCGGCTTTTACATGCTGCCATGCGTGAGTTCACCCCACCCTTCCCTGAGTCTGGATGTGATGGATTAAATTGTGCTTGGCTGCCAGCTTTTATATAGCAGACAGGTAGCTTCCCTGCTCCCTGTGCCCCAGTCTCATGCAGAGGCAGAGTATGGGAGTACTTCTCAGAAATACTCTGCCCTTCTGTTGTGCAACAAATAGCACATCATTAGGATAACTGATCGGTATTAACGTATTACAGCACTGCTATCAAATAATTAAGTCGTTTTGATTACATAATGGCTGATTATGTAAAAGGAACAAAACCTTTCTGCCACAACCGGTTATTACTGTGCTTTAAATTGGCAAACGCGGTGACCCCATTCTTAGCCAGTCACACTGTAGGCATCTTTTGATGTGGTAATAATATGTTCCCCGTCACATGAGCACTGAATAGATGTGTCCTTTCATTATAAAAGGGGAAATACCATGCAAACATCAATGATGCCTAATTATAAAAACCTCCCTGAAATCTTCTAATCTCGAAATAGCGTCGCTAATACTCAGCTTGACGTGACAGAGTAAGTGGCGTTCCCACGGCTCCCACCAGCCATACATCGCTACTTCCTGTCGGGAGGCTCCGTCCCAGCATCCTGTGCTCAGCAGGGCCGGGATCGGACCTGGGAACTAGCCTGGGTTGTACCCTCAGTGCCACGCTAGGGGACAAGGTTTGCACCAGCCGACGATGGGCTGTGGGGGCAGGTTGGGCAAAATAGGTAGCGGTACATGTTGATGGGCCACATCTTGGAACTGTGGCCAAGGTTTGCAGAGTGTCTGCCTTCGCCACGGAACTAAATGCTTTATAAGACACCACGGCCCTTATTCACTAAACAGTGTTCTTCCATAAGATACCTTCCAGCACATTCACTTAACGGCTAAGTAAATCTGGCCCTATGTGGATTAACATGTACTAAATAGAAATCGTGGCAACCGCAGGTTTCATCTTGTTTTGCCATTTCCTTACATTATTAATGAATAATAATATTATACGCAAATTAAAATATATATATATATATTACAATTTTTAATTCGACGCAATGTATTATTGATCCCCATGGCACTGCAGGGGTTAAAAGTAATTCGGTAACTACTTAGCACCAAGTAAATCAGACAATATCCAGGGTGGGAATTGTTTAAGGAGTCTATTTAAATTATAATAAGGTTTGGTACAGGCAGAGTTGATGATAATCGGCCTTCAACATGATCCCGTTGCATGCTGGGGCTTGTAGTCCTTCTGATAATTAGAAAATGTTCGAAAGGATTTAAGCTGCAACGTCATCCTTATTGCAGTGCCTGGTTTATAGGGCAGCAGGCTATGTGAATCATCTCACTGTGTGCAAATCTGCTGTAGTTTCACTGAGAAAGCTGCACTGGGAGTCATAACTCATGTATGGAGGTCACTTTCATGGGGTTATAAATGGAACTACCAAATAAGTTAAAGCAGGCGTTCTCAGCTCCAGCACGCAAGTCCCCACCCCCCAACAGGTCAGGTTTTAAGGATATCACTGCTTCAGCACAGGTGGCTCAATCAGTGGCCCAGTCATAGCCACCTGTGCTGAAGCAGGGACTGCTTGGGCCACCTGTGCTGAAGCAGGGACTGCTTGGGCCACCTGTGCTGAAGCAGGGATATCCCTAATAACTGGCCTGTTGGGGGATCTTGAGGACTGGAGTTGAGAACCCCTGAGCTAAAGCTGAGTAGCACAGCTTCCGTTGTACAGTACAGTCTCTGTATAAGGAGAACATGAGCAGCATCAGAAGCTGAAGTACTAAGAACGGTGTGTTCCTTCCTTTTCTGTTCCACGCGTATCGTCATCGCAGAGTATGTTGCTGATTAAAGGTTCTCTATTTGTGGCAATAATCATAATAAATATCTGGACTTGGCCACAACGTGTTCCCAGTTGAAATGTAATAAAAGGATCAGAGAAGAGAACGTTCTGAGACGTTGGCCCGGCAAAAGCCAGATTTTGTGTCTTTCGTTGTGGTTTTTGCCTCCACCTCTTCTGCTGGGAGGCCGTGCCATGCATTCATAACTCTTTCAGACAAGGATATTGTTAAGTAATTTATAGGCAGTCAGAAATTATAACCATAATGGCTCTATAATGTGTTGTGACGAACAGTGGAAAAGTATGAAATGTTTCTGTGGCTTAACTGCATAATTTACATTTGTAGTGCAATTATCATATGCTTGATCATTTCGGAAGCTTTCTTAATTCATTCCTCGTTATGCCAGCCATGCAGTACACCAGGGGTGCGCAAACTGGGGGGCGCAAGATTTTTTAGGGGGGGGCGCGGCGGTTATGCTGGGCCTGCGAGGCAGGGGGGCGCAGGTCAAAAACTTTGCTCATCCCTGCAGTACACAAACTCAAAGGTAAAAGTATCCCCACTCGTGAGAGCACCCCAATACCAAATTGGCTGTGTTGTACATGAGTGTAATTAAAAACATTGACACTTTATTTGAGCTGAACTAAAAAATATATATAATAAGGTATATAAACAAGGCGACAACTGAGCCTCTGATAGAGCCATCTGTGCTGAAGCAGAGACTGATTGTGCCACCTATGCTGAAGCAGGGATATTCTGAAAACCTGACCTGTTGGGGTGGGGGGGGGGGGGGGCTTGAAGACTGGAGTTGAACACCCCTGCCCTATCAGATGCAGAATGGACACTCCTATATAGGACCAACAAGGTCGATGTGTTATTTATGCAAATCTTAGTCTCATTTCACTGGAGCGCACAGTAAGCGGTGTCTGCGTCACTGGTATGTGCCTCCATTACCTGGTTACTTGGGGGGTGTGAGGGCACAGAACTATATAATGATGCAATATTAATGTCCCAAATTCCGTGAGATGCCCCCAAAATGATCAGGGATAATGTGTAAGAATATTATGGGACAAAACACAGAACACGCAACAAAATGGCACATTTCTGCCGATAAATGTCATGATGGGCTTCGTAGGACCACAGCTTGGAAATGGCTAATGCGTGGGCTGAGCCATGGGCCGCCAAACCCTACCATTAGAGTTTAGATGTAGTCGCAAAAATAGCTTTTTCATAAACAAGGTAGTGCTGCGTCAGGACCCCCATCGCTATTTCTGAGATAAGGCCCAGATTTAGAGTTAGACGGAATATAGTCGCAAACACCTGGTCTCAAATTATTATAATGAAGTCTGAGATTAGCATCATTGGCTATAAGTCATCTGTGAGTAATAATTATGCCTGCGTGACGTTTGCGCTTAAGTGCATCAGCACACGACAGACCTCAGCAGAAGGACGATCTGCAACAGTAGCTTTACCTTTGGAGGAATAGCTGTTCCAATGAGTATGTTAGACTGTAGATAAGGGTGACAAGTGCAATACATTTCCATCATGTATTCCATGAATTTGTAACCATGTATCTGTCATCAGAACTCTGTGCCCAGGACAGACGTGAAAACGTGAGGTAACTCTCCATGTATTAATTACTTCCTGGTAATACATTTGACAAATAAATCATGATTTGGGACATTAGGCAGTACCTTATCATCAGGCTTGCCAAATAACTCTCGCACAGGAATAGCCAGCACTGGCAAGCAGTGACATGGCATCTATAGGGCAGCGATTGTCGCCATGTGTGTAGCCAATGCTGGGTTCTTAGAAAGTGCAGTCTCAGAAGTGTCTGGTATTGTATTGTATTGTATGTCTTTATTTATATAGCGCCATTAATGTACATAGCGCTTCACAGNNNGCCTTCACCACGATTAATAAATCGTTGTACATCCAATAAATAACAGATATATAAATAACAGATCATGGGATAAGTGCTTTAGACATTAAGGAGAGCGAGTCCTGCTCCGAGGAGTTACAGTCTAATGGTAGGTAGGGAGAAAACGTACAGAGACAGTAGGAGGGAGTTCTGGTAGAGTGCATCTGCAGGGGGCCAGCTTTTATGTGCCATGTGTTCAGAATAGCCACAGTCCTATTCATATGCTTCTTTAAGCAAGTGTGTCTTAAGGTGGGTCTTAAAGTGGATAGAGAGGGCTAGTCGGGTACTGAGGGGAAGGGCATTCCAGAGGTGAGGGGCAGTCAGTGAAAAAGGTTTAAGGCGGAGAGGGCTTAGATACAAAGGGGGTAGAAAGAAGACATCCTTGAGAAGAACGCAAGAGTCTGGATGGTGCATAACGAGAAATTAGGGCTGAGATGTAAGGAGGGGCCAGAAGAGTGTAAAGCTTAAAAGTGAGGAGAAGAATGGAGTGTGAGATGGGGATTTGATCGGAAGCCAGGAGAGGGATTTCTGAGGGGAGAGCTGAGACAGATCTAGGAAAGAGTAGAGTGATTCTGGCAGCAGCGTTAAGGATAGATTGTAGGGGAGACAGGTGAGAGGCAGGAAGGCCGGACAGCAGGAGGTTACAGTAATCAAGACGGGAGAGAATGAGGGCCTGAGCAGAGTTTTACAGTCGAGCAACAGAGGAAAGGGCGTATCTTTTATATTGCGGAGGAAAAAAGCGACAGGTTTTAGTAAAATGTTTTGAATGTGAGGGGAAATGTGAGAGAGGAGTCGAGTGTGACCCAAGGCAAGCGTGCTTGGACTACTGGGTGAATGATCGTAGTTCCAACAGTAATGTGGAAGGATGGTAGTAGGGACCAGGTTTGGGAGGGAAGTATGAGGAGCTCTGTTTTTAGCATGGTTGAGTTTAAAGGCGGCGGAGGGCCATCCAGGCGATTATAGCAGAGAGACATTCAGAAACTTTGGTTTGAACAGTAGGTGTAAGGTCGGGTGTTGAGAAATATATTTGTGTGTCGTCCAGCATAGAGGTTGAATAATTAAACCCAAAAGATGTTATTAGGTCACCTAGAGAGAGTGTATACGAGAAAAGAGAAGAGGTCCCAGGACAGAGCCCTGGGGTACCCCCACAGAGAGATCCAATAGAGGAGGAGGAGGTATTAGCAGAAGGAGCACTGAAAGTACGATGGGAGAGGTAGGATGAGATCCAGGATAGAGCTTTGTTCCGAATGCCAAGAGTATGGAGAATGTGAAGGAGAGAGGGTGGTCCACGGTGTCAAATGTCTGCAGAGAGGTCGAGTAATATGAGCAGAGTGTAATGACTCTGTCTTTGCAGCATGGAGGTCGTCAGTTATTTTAGTGAGGGCTGTTTCCGTGGAGTGAGCAGTACGAAGCCAGATTGTAGAGGGTCTAGGAGAGAATAGGTGTTGAGAAAAGGAGCAAAGCGCGGCGAATACAAGACTTCAAGGATGTTTAGAGGCAAAAGGCAGGAGGGAGACAGGCCGATAGTTAGAAAGGACAGGTAGGGTCAAGCTGCTGTTTTTGAGTAATGGTATGACTGTTGCATGTTTGAAGGAGGATGGAAGGTTCCAGAGCGAGGGAGGAGTTTAAAAAGTGCGTGAGCGAGGGATATAGATAGAGGCAAGAGGTTTTAGGAGATGGAGGAATGGGGTCAAGAGGGCAAGTGGAGAGGGAGAAGGGCGATCAACAGCGACACATCCTCCTCTGAGACAGGGGAAAAAGAGTCAAGAGAAGGCAGGAGGAGAGTTAGGAAGAGGTGTAGGATGGGGGAAGAAACAGAGGGGATGTTTCTGACGTATGGATTCACCTTTTCCTTAAAATAGCAGCAAGTCCTGAGCGGAGATGGAGGAAGGAGAGGCAGCGGGTTGGTTGAGTAGAGTATCAAAGACAGAGAACAGTCGGGCGTGGGTTAGACTTGTGATGTGATTTAGTGAAGAAAAGTAGGCTTGTTTAGCTTGCGAGAGGGCAGAGTTGAAACAGGATAGCATAAATTTGTAGTGAAGGAAGTCTGCGAGAGTTATGAGATTCCTCCAGAGCGTTCAGAGGAACGAGTGGAGGAACGCAGCATATAGACACAAAATTAAGAAGGATCTTAAATTAAACACAGCCAGTTATCCAACTCTAAATTGGATGCTAATAAAAGATGTGAAATTTAGTCTATTTTAGCTCATTTAAATAAATTAGGAATAGATATGTACTACGCCTCCTATAAAGCGGGTTAGGTTAACGATTTTATGATGATGCAGACCATCACTAGAGCCGTGTTATAAAGGCGACACCGAACAAAACATATGCAGAGCAATGAAGGCGCACACGGTGTGTGCGAACGCCGCGTCCTGGCGTGCGATTTTTGAACAGATTTCCAATAGTTTTCCTGCCAATGGCCGCGTCGACTGTCCGCTCTCGCCAATGGGACGAACTGCTCACGTGACGCACGGCCATGCTTCCAACAACGCCTCCCTGTCGCCTCCCCGATTGCCTCCACCCAGCATTGCAGGTTTTGCACGCACCGCACGAGTGCGTCACGCGATTGGCGCGCTGCGGCTCTACTATAAACGAGCGAAGGCCTGCCGCAATGAATTTATACTAGACTCCACAGTCGTAGCCAACTCTACATCGGCCCTTATTGGTTACCAAACTCATCGCGTTTCTGTACTTAGGGATTAAACTCCGCCATCCTCACTGTTATCTATTTCCAAATCCATTTCGTTATCCAATAAGCCAGTTCGAGACTGATGTGGTGTCTATGTGGTGTGAACCTCCGTATCTCTGCTAATGCAGAGCAGCCACGCGTGGGCTGCCACTCTCAAGGCACACGTGTTCGCACGGAAACCGCAGGGTGAGCGTGGGACCATTGAGATTGCAAATACCAGGTGGGTCTAAATGGGCGTTTCTGCAACGGATCTTTCCATTCTGAAAAAATCCTCATAGATGAAAGAGTATTGAAGGATATTTGCAACTTTCCCATTGCACACGTGTACTGCTCAATATGGGGAAAACTATGCTAAAACTGAGGATGGTTTTCGCATTTAAGTCCTCCTAGGACCTAAAATATACTCATTCCATCTCTCTCCCTCCACCCCCCTCCCCCTATCTATCTATCTACTGTATCTATCTATCTACTGTATCTATCTATCTACTGTATCTATCTATCTACTGTATCTATCTACTGTATTGTATTGTATGTCTTTATTTATATAGCGCCATTAATGTACATAGCGCTACACAGTAGTAATACACGTGGTAATCGAATAAATAACAGATACTATAAATAACAGATCATGGGAATAAGTGCTTTAGACAAACATAACATTAAGGAAGAGGAGTCCCTGCCCCGAGGAGCTTACAATCTAATTGGTAGGTAGGGAGAACGTACAGAGACAGTAGGATGGAGTTCTGGTAAGTGCGTCTGCAGGGGGCCAAGCTTTATGTATCATGTGTTCAGAATGTTCACAGTGCTATTCGTATGCTTCTTTAAGCAAATGTGTATTAAGGTGGGTCTTAAAGGTGGATAGAGAGGGTGCTAGTCGGGTACTTTGGATCACTTGCATATACTATATAATACACACAGCAAAGGCTTCAATGAGGATTTAGAGATGTTTTTTACCTAGCATTGGATCACTTGCATATACTATATAATACACATTTATGCAGATATATATGGTAGCAAGACAAGGGGACCAGACCTCTAAACCTGGACAGACATTGCCTTACCACACAAAGGTGCTAACCCAGGAGAGCAGAGAGGCTTCTCCTACAGCTGCAAGAGACAGATAAGACATTATTTTGGGACTGTTATATATTTGCATAAATGTGTATATATATATATATATATATATATATATATATATATATATATATATATATATATATATATATATATATATATATATATGTGGGGCTGGTAATTACAGTAGCTTAGCTAACCACCCAGATAGAGAGGGCTGGACTACACGTGTAGATATTCTCCAAAGTGGAGCAGGTTTTCTTTTGCATATTTTGAATGCTTTTGCTGTGTTAAAGGGACATGTGCAATAAAGCCTAATTTTAGTTTCACTTTAAATGGTCTCCGTTGCGTACCTCTGCACACGTCTCTTACAGTGGGCCAAATAGGAAACAAAAGCAGGAATATCCTTGCTTTTTCACCAATCTTCACATGATACATTGCTAGCATTTACTGCTTATCCTTAATCTCTTCAACCTCAAAACAACAACCAGGTACAGCAAAGCTTTAACCTGGGACTCCACCGCTCAGTAAGTGCTAACCCTAGAGCATGTAATGTATAGTACCAGAGGGATGTTTTTGCATGTCACTGGGTACAATAGTGCATCAGCCAGCCCCCTTTTTGAATGCGGCTAATGAATATACAGTGGTTTCTGCTCTGGATTGCACATTGTGCAATGCACCAGTGAGAACAACATCTGCTTCATTTTTACCCTTGGAGGATGACCATGCAATCACTTAAAGCACATAATAATTGTGCAGCTACTGTATAATAACAACAATACAGTCTTCCAGAAATAAGAGCGGTATAATATGTTGCTATATTATAGCAATTTCCAGTACATATTTATATATTTTTGTACTATTGTACATTGTTCAATTAACTATTATTGTTCCATTACTACGGATAGCAATTTATTTGGTATCTAAGTATGATCTTCGATATGTGATGCACCAAGCAGTGATATGTGTGTGTGTATATATATATATATAT
>WSYH01015505.1:0-14186 GCA_036426205.1 Ascaphus truei | reverse complement strand
GCAAGAGGGCGACGGAGAGGAAAAGGGATCATGAGAAGGAGAGAAAGAAGGAAAACAAACAGATTAAAAACACACGGGATAAAACAAAAAAAAGAAGGAGAGGGACAGAAAGAAAAAAGTGAAGAAAAAAACAAAAGCGAAAGAAAAAAGGACGAACGGAAAAAAACAAAGAAGAATGTCCCTTCACCTTTAGCACCCCCCCCCCCCTTTTTCCTCCCTTCTCGCCCCCTTTCCCCCCCCCCCTTGTCAATTCAAGCATTAGGTGAGAGCCCACAGGATATGATGTTTAATCAGCTTAAACTACAGTTCACAGTTCATTCTAGTACCAACAATGTATTTAGATTGATTGAGATAATCTTATACACAAACACAATGATATGTATAAGCTGTTATTGCCAATCTATGGGTACTCAACCATGCACTAGCAGTGTTTGCAGCAACCTTTTATTCATTTTATATATCTCAATGATTGACCTGAGTTATAAGCAGTTATCTTTATTAATATGCAATTACATTGATAAGTTTAACTAAGAATCCAAAGTGTTTAGCATGGTCACTTTATTGACAAACATGTAAACAGGCATCACTGGGGGGTTAATGTTTTTAATTTGTAATGAAATGTTCCCGTTTTCGCTCGGCTTTCTGTATCTAAGCAGGCAGCTTCGCTTTCCCCACTCAAGACGAAGCCCTATTCCTGAAGGGTGTGAAACGCGTTGAGGGGGCGAGGAGGCTGCGGTTGCCAGCCCTTGTGTGTTCATGAATAAAGTTTTTTGAAGATCCCAGCAGCCTCTCTTCTGAGTCAGCATGCGCAGTTGCGCGGAATCCTCCATTGTTTCCGATCTTTAACAAACCTGTTTAACTATGACATATGGTATCTCAATGGCTGAACCTATTACACATAATACATCGACACTTCACACAGCCTTGCAAAACGCATTACTAGAACACCTTCTTAATGTGATGTATGTTTCCCTAATACAACTTAGATTGCAAGTTCTTCAGGAAGGGACTATTTTTTCCTAATGTATTTTTATATCTCAAGCGAGATTCCCATTATGGTTATATTATTATGTTACGTGTTTTACTGCTGTGAAGTGATACGATGGCATAGATGGTGCATATAATAAAGATAGAATAGATATATAAACATAACTGCATTTTCAGTTATACATTGTGGATGATGCACGCTGCATATTCAATCTTGTTTTGACAATGCGATTGCTTTTTTCTTTCGTCTCCTCATCGTAATTGCTTTGTCTGCTTGATATTTATATCCTGTTTTTTTTGTTAGTGAATCCTCTCGCGTTTTTTTTAAGTGAATGAACTTCTGTTAGGGCACATACTCCCTAATGGGACAAAAATGGATTGAGGGGCAGAAAATGAAACGGATGTGAGTCAATAAGTGCTGACGTCAAGTGCTGGAGCATGAGGCCGGGCTTGTCTCTCGGCCAAATCACATGCCGCTCCTAATGGCACCGCTCCCCCCACACGGCCGATGACATATGCGCGCGGCGGGCGATAGCGACTGGCGCCGCTCTAACGGCCACATAACCATCCCCCCAAACCGTTCCCCGCGCCGCCGCGCTGTTGGACATCTAACTGACGCCGCATTCCCCCACACAGCCGCTGACATGCGGCGGCGCGAATTCTCCCTCACCCGCTCCTCAACCCGGCAAGACGTCCTCATCAACGCATGCGCAGAGGCTCTGGTCCATATCATGTTGTGGATGGCAGGTTCGTGTGGTGTGTGTGTTGTGGTGGCAGAGCCGCTGCGGCGAGGCAAACCGGTGATTGCTGTACACGTCGTCAGTTAAGGGTCCCAATTCCATCATCAGGCGGGCTCTGCGGGTTCTATTGCTGCCAACGCGTGGAGTACGCTGTGTGGTTGGGAGGATAGACACCCTCCTTGTCACTCCTGCTTTGGTAACGGGAGGAGGGGGGATAAACGGGACCACTGTCGGCGGGGGGGGAGTCGAGCTCCGGTCCGCGAGCTCCGCCTGGGGTAGTGGGAGTCGGGAGGAGGGGGTTGGTCCGTGGGGTCGACCGAGCGAGGGGGGGTAAGGAGCACTTGTGCCGAGGCGGGGGGGGGGGATGGGAGTCACGCCAGCTCGTTGTCCGCGCTCCCAGGGAGGTGGGAGTGGGACGGAGGGGGTCGGGCGTAATGGGACAGTGTCGCGGGGGGGGGGGGGGGTGGGAGCCGAGTCCGCGGGGTAGTGGGAGGGGGGGAGGAGGAGGGGGGGGGCACAACACAAAGAGACATTCACACAACACAGAGAGAGAGAGAGACACACACTGACGACACACACAAACACTGAGAACCACCCACACCACAACGAATGGACACCAACACACACACCTGACACGATGACACAACACACACACACAATGACTGGACCACACTCAAACACTGATCACATCACACACTGACTCACACTCCACACACTGACTGAAACACGCGCACACACACACTGGATGCAACACACGGACTGACACAACAAAATGTATGACACACAGCGCACAACACACTGACTGACCACGCGCAAAACATGATGACACACGTGCACACCACACACGACTGACAAACGCGCACACCAAACCAGACTGGCTGACACACGAGACACACACACTACTGACACACACGCGCACACACACTGCATGACACACGTGCACCACACGAGCGACTGACACACATGCACACACGACGAACACAGCACACACTGACTGACAACATGCACACACTGACTGACACACACGACAATACATATACTCACTGACTGACACACATCGACACAATGACTGACACACGCACATACATAATCCACTGACTGACACATACACTGACGACACATGTGTGCCGAGCACGGCGTTATAAGTCAATTTCTGCGACAAAAGTCAAGAAGTTTCACTTAACATGCGCGTGCACAGCACACACAGCTTTTTTTTTTTGTGCCCTCAAGTGTAATCTTCATACGGTTTCCATAATAGTTTGTTAAAGTGTTCCCTGGATTCAAGCAAGCTGAAGGAGCTTTTCAGTTATAATAGAAATTATTTTGCTGTTGTTTGAGAGAGGTTATGATGTTGATGACTTTAATCTTTCTTTTTCATCAGATTTTCTCTTCCATCTTGGTATTTGATTTATTTTGCAGTGAACCAACCTAATTCTACCACTTTCCAGCATTTTTAAAGCAGGACTTTAAAGCATTCTTCCCTCCCCAACATTTTATATCATTGACACAAATTGATATATTTATATGCTTTGCTCATCGTGTTCAACTGTTACCCTAATATATTTTCCAGCATTTCCATATTTAGACACGTGTTTAGTGTTCGACGTGTAAAGTGTTTAAACTTTGCTCTGTTGTATTGAAAAGGATATATGAAGCGGTTAGTAGAAATAGACCAAAATGTGGAAAACGTTGAACAAAAACCAAATTGGAACAATTCCTCTCATTATTTTGTATTATATGGAAGTCATTAGAAAGCACCCCATGGGATCAAAATAAATAAAACTTCTTGGTCTTGATGGACGCATCCAGGATTCTCAGAGGTTCTAAAGAGGTAAAAAAGGTTCTTACATTTAAGGAACCGCTTGCAATGGCACTATCCTACAAGACTGAAAAATAGCAGAGTAGTAATAGTATTTAAAAAATCAGAACGATCTATAGACTAATCTGTATTATTAATATATATTGTAAGAGGGTCCCATTGAATTATAATGGAAGAAAATATAACAAATGTTATTTAGCCAGTGTGTACCTATTCAATATGCAGTGATTACTGAATTAATAGGGACAGCATGCCAGTGAATCTAGAAGCCCTATCCAGAATATTGAAAAACTGGCAAGTAAGCCGAATGTGACTCCTCAGAATCTAACTTTATACAATATCTGTTTACAGTTAATTGTGAAGAAGTGCAGAAATGTGTATTATATAAGCGTGTCAATGGACAGAGAAAACCCCATTAACACTAGTAGTGATTACAGGAACACATTTATAAAGCGGGTAGAGTTGCAAGTCAAGGCTATCATTCCCAGGTCACCTTTGTTAAGAAAGTACAACACTTGCTGTGTACTAGAGCTTTGGTAGATGGTGCAGAGCAGAAAGAAAATAGTGTTATCGAGGAAAACAGACTAACACTATGTCGATAAAGAAATGGTATAAAAAAGCATGCACAAGTCCGAACTGGCACACAAGGCAGCGAGCGAGTACTGGAAACATTCAATTATTAATAGACAAAATTGTGGGGGGGTGGGTTTTTTTCACTAGGTGTTGTAGTATGTGTTGCAATTCGGAATAAATATGATTATCAAGTCCAGAAACATGAAATATCATTATCTGGTTCCATGGGACCCCAAGCAATGGAACTAGAATGCCGGAGGAGCAACGCCCACAGCCCCATTTTATTTCAACATTTTTGTATGTATATCTTTGTGTGATAACACCAGTTCATATGCTTCAGAGGAGTCTAGTGTCACAAAATAATAGGAGTTGTAAATAAAATAATATAGAGTAACAAGGGAGGGGGGTGGCCTGTTCCTCTTTATATTTGCTTCTTTGGACTGGAAATGGGGTTAATGAATTGTAATGGCTTTCCAGGGGTGTTATTTTCCTCAATGGTAATACCATCCAAAGCTGAAACAGAGAACTAAGCAAGAATGCAAAGGGAGTAAGAGGAAGGATGAAAGTATAGTACCACTGCCATTATAGCTACTGCCCTGCTAATGTCAGCATCTGAGGATTTTAACCAAATGCTCAAAGTTACTATCACACTAGAATACATACAGATGAACATGATGCCGTTCCTACGCAGTACTGAAGAGGTCTGAAATTGTAAGCCAATGTCTCAGGGTCCAATGGCTGGCTCTATTTAAAGCTCCCACATTGCTACTTACACAATATGTGTTAATTACATGTATTATGCAAATGTAAGATACATACTATATATCTCACATTTTATTTACTGAACAGTCTTCTACAATAAAATGGTCTGGTGTGGAAGGCCACTTTAGAGCTTATTGACTTGGAGGGGCTGTAAGTGTGCTTTCAGTGCAAGAAGGGCCTTATGTAGAAGACTGCTTGGTAAATATAGGCCCATATGGTTATTAACATTAGAATGAACACCAATACTTTTTTTGCAGTTTGCTGTGATTGATTTAAATTCATTCATTCGTAAATAAGGATATTAAATAATAATAATAAAGAGATTGATGTTGGTTAACAAGTAGGGGTGGGTAATCACTTGGGTTTTGGATGCGGTTTTAAAAACTGTTCTGTGTTTTGGTTCTTAAAAAAATGGTTTGGTTTTGATTTGCCAAAACTCATTTTTCCTTGTATTTGTTTTTGATTTACCAGATTATTGAAAAGACTAAATAAAGCATGACAATTGTACAACAAAGCGCATCATAAAGCATGTAAAGGTTCAATATTTATAAAATCTGAAAACAATAGGAAACTAAAATAATCTAAATGAAAAACTTAAAATAATTTTAAATGTGGCTAGAAACACCAAGAGATGGGCACTTGGCCTTGTGTTAAGTTTACATATTTGGTTTTAATATTTTGGGGGGGGTTTGGTCTCTAAAATCTTAGGATTTGTTTGTGTATTTGCTTGGAATGTAAGGATCTGGTTGGCTCTCTCGCACACCGGTTACCCATCTCTAGTTATACAATGGCAAAGATGTCACATTTTGGAGGCCAAGAAAAGTAAGATATTCAAAATTGTTATGTATTTTGTGAATTGTATATAACAAAGCAAAGGCTATTGTTATGTGGTAAAAAAAAAATGCTTCCTATTGGAGGGTAGAATGTTAATTTTCACCAATTTCACCTTGCTAAAATGTGGTTAAAATTGGTGGAATAACTATTCCATGTACTATTCTATTTAAATAGAGGGTAGTCCCGAACAAGTAGTACATGAAATGTAGGAACATTAGAGATGTAATGGCAACTTAAATTGTTTCACCCCATCCCTGTCTGAGTCGTCACAGATGCATTTTAAAGCAAAGATTTTTGATGCCTCATATAGTTAGTTTGAATGTATGATTCCTCCATCCGACAATAGAATTTTTATAGATATTATTAAATCAGTCTAAGTTGACCTCAACTAAACTGAAAGTAGCAGATGTAAGTAGAATTGGTGACTGGTTATCGTGGGCTGATTTCAACAATAGCTCCAGTTGTACGGTATTTTAATAGGCATTTTTATTCTTTTTAAATATACTTTTCTTTTAATACTTATTTCATGTCTTTCAAATCTCATTATTTTCTTATCTGATTGTCAGAGCGGAATCACTGTGTAATAAGTCTATGGTTGAAGCATGAAATGCAAGGCAATTAGAGCGGAAAGATGACTTTGGAAAAGATTGGTGAATTACATACATATGTTTACTGAGGTATCCATTTTGTTGTCCTTTTATAAATTCTATTTTTTTTTTGCTTTAGTAAAAACTAAGGGAAATTACCCCGCAGTCTAAGAAAAGCCAAATAATGTAAGCTTTGCCACACAGTGTAGAAGAAAAAGTTGCATTCACTGATTTGGCAGTTTCTCATTGGCTTTTATATTAGGTTGTCAATACAGAAGACAGTTTTATACAATAAAATCAAAGCTAAAAGCTTAATGCCCTACAGCAGGGGATTGAATATGCATTTGAAATTGTATTAAACAGACACACTAATTATTTGCACACGGACGCATTGTTTAAAGATCACGCTGTTGGAATATTTTCATATACAGCAGTGGCTATTAAAGAATCTCTTTCCCAAATTTAAAGAATTCGAGAAGCAAGGAGTACCTACAGGATGAATCTGTTTCTGAATTAACTTTGCGGTGCCATACAGTGACACGCATTGCAGAGTGTTTAAAATCATCTCGCACAAAAAAAAAACAACAATGAAACATTAATAAGTGACAGATTTATTAGTTATTTTCTTTCTTTCTGTGTATTTTCTGTAGAATTGCTGGTACAACATAGAAGTACCGGGGGTGCTAGTTCAAGTTCGAAGTTAATTTCTTTCTTCCCTAGGACAAAACTCGAACTATATCAGAAGCTGCCAAATTTCAGGATAAAAACTGGAGACATTGGGGGATTTTGACCAAACGTTGGCATTTTAGTGGGAAAGTTACTGAGATTCTAATCAGTAAGACTCAATTGAACTTCTCGGGACTTTGATGCTAAAATCATGTGATACTGAATATCCAGTGAGAGTTGACATTAGGTATTTTTTTACTTTTAATACGCTATTAATGACCAAAGGAAATTGTTATTGTGTAATTTGGTACGCCTTTGTACATAGGGAGCCGTTCGTGGACATTTTAAATGATGTCATCTGAAATACGTGCAGAAATGACACTTCTTGGCTCCATAACTGCTAGTAATAGAGCCAAGCCGAAACAGCAGCTCTTAACTGGAGGTTGCAGCGAGTGCCTAGATGTGGCCCATGGACTCTAGCTGCTTTAGCAATGATATGAAATGTGCAGGAGCAAGTGAAGTTTCCCACTGAAACTCAATTGTTATTAAGGTCATGTAAATATTTATGGTACAGAGTTATACATGCTTGCAAAACGTTTTTTAACATTATTTTACGTTTTTTTAAATGTTGTATGTAAGTAAAATTGCAATACGCTGTGGGCCCTTATACTTTAAACGTTTCTGATTGTGGTTCCTTTGGAGAACTGGTTGTAGGTCTGTGATAAAACAATTACTTGGTGGAAGGCACAGTCACTGGTGAGCTTACTTCCATTTTGATTGGCCGGTCCCAGCAAGTGAATTCAGTGTTGCGAGGCATTAAGTAAAAAGCAAACAGAGAGATATATACTGCATTAAAGTACTTAAAACCAGGTCCCCAATGAAGTATTCTATGAATATTATCTGCATTCATTTAAATGTGGCTTGATAATTTTTAAAGACAGAAAAGACAACATATTGAATTAAGCGGCCATAATTTTCAATATGCGCAAATATACAATGGTTGGTGCAAATAAAGTGGGAAAAGTAAAGCCCAACGTTTACATTATTTTTACATTAGTTCCAATTGGCTTTGCTAATTAGAAATTCCCTTTTGAAACATGGTGCTTCTGTTCAAACCATCATCTGTGATTTTGTTCACAGAAAGGCAAATCAAGTCTAGGTATTCAAAATATTGATTCATATTTTTGTGTGATTATGGGCACCCACCAGTATTTTTAATTTAAGAAATATGAGGAGAAAAAATACAAACGAACTCATATACTGTACTTTCTGTACTTCAGGGCCTGAAATACATTCTTGCATACCCTGCAAGAAAAAGTGATTACATTGCTTGTTTGCTGGCCAGTTTTCCACAATTAACAACAGACTTGGGGGGGGAGGGGGAGGGGGACATAAAGCTTGGATATCGGAACTTGATGTCGATGAACGTTCATTCAAGAAAAGCCCGTTAATTGCTGATTGATACACTGTTTATTGGAGTTCTATCATAAATCCCGCCCCCCCCCCTACTCCTCGTCCCCCCCTCCCCTACCCCTCCCCCCACTCAGCTGAATTTACTGAGCAAACAAATAAAACATGTAGAAAGTCTGACAAGGTGTTTAAAACTCTCACATGAGGCCATGTTATTTCCAAGTGTTAATTTCCTTGCTTGGTGGGATAGACATGATTGATCATCCTATCACCACCTTTCCTAGAACGATTTTAGTATGTTGACCTAACAGGCGTATGTATTTGCTGGCCAGACAGACGCACACATTCTTACATTCTAAAATAAAAAAACGTCTTGCCTGGTATTTACTCAGAAGAGAGTATATGCTCAACATTTGTCATGGCCTTCACCTTCAAAGACAGAAGAGTTACAAGTGGTTTAAATATAACACAGAGAAATGTGCTCTTCGCTGAGCTGTAGTCAAATTCAGAATGGGTAAACTGGTAAGTGTTCAAAGACGCCTGTTCACTATGTGTAAAGCAGAGCTCCTCAAACGTTATTCAAAAGGGCTAGATCAGAAAACCATTAGAAGCAGAAATGGCTTAGATGTAATGTCATTAAGAGTCCATTACCAAGATATTAAAATTTTGCAAGCATTTATAACATCTGTGCCAATACACTTACATGATCTTAAATGACAAGTGAATTCTGTGTAAAACTGACTTAGTGCTTAAGCAAGTGTTTGAAATTACCAGGGACACAGTCCAAGGGCAACATCAATGCTATATACATACAGACTAAAATACTTCTTATTGCTTTTTTTTTTTTTTAAATATTTAACATACATAAACACGTATTAATAATTTCTGTGGAATTTTAATTAAGATGAATATATATCATTACACAATATTAAACTAGGTTTGAGTGTCACTGTACACATTTGTTGACTGATCATTCGAGTGTTTCTAACATAAATGTACAAGCTTGGTGTAATTCTAAGACAAAATAAAAAAGTTTGAGGAGTTTTAGACTATGTGCATGTTTTAGCATTATGTATTTGGATGTTATCGTATTGAGCTTTTATTGTATCAAAAGTTACTACGTTTGCATGTGCATTTTTGTCTCATGTTGGAATAAATATGATAGTTTTATTGATAAATATACATAGTTTTTCCGGTGTGTAAAATGTAAGTGCATTATTTTACACACTCCCACAGCTGTGTTTTCATGACATTTCTAAGGTAGCAGCACTGGGATACCGCCGTCTGAACCCTGTGACAGGTTATTAGAGGGAGATGTGATAAGGATACCATATTGGTTTAGACTGCGGGTTTTAAAACCTTTTGCATTCAGAAACTGTGAAGCCCTTATTCAACGTAAGGAGGAAATATAGTCTACTTGAAATATCAAAGATTTTTTAGTGATATATTATTATTTTTGTACTTACAAAGTGCCGACATTATCGGAGCACAGGATAATGGAGGTGTGAAAGCAAAAAGTATATATTATATACATTTGCTAAATAACACAGTTAGTGAATATGCATTTTAATAGTACAGTATATTCAGTTTCCAAGGCTTATCATATAACACACAAGTAGTAGGAACACATTGTAGAGTCAGGGTTGAGGCTGAATCACACATGCAAACCAAAATGTTGCCAGCCGTTAAAGCAATTAGTGAGACAAATACCAGCTTATTGCAATAAAGTACGTGTCGGCTTCCAGAATATGAGCTGTCTTTTCTGTGAACCAATAAATGTGTCACCAAGCAAAATAAGGAGGATATTAATCTGATTTGTTGACATTGGAATGTAATGTGTGGAAGAACATCACCAAACAATCCAGCAGCACAAGTATGCAACAATTCTCAGGCCTTGTTATGCCACTCACCAGTAGATTCCTTGTATGACTAGATATGGTGTTGTGTGTTGAAACAGCTGTCTATTTAATGGCAGGCAGCAAATCTGTCGATTGGTTTGTTTTAAATGTCTGTGTATTGCATAATGTCTTAAAAACATTAGAAGATAATACTCTTGTGTCTCTAGACTTTACTTGCTATCATTTGGAACATTTGTATTATATTATAAATTAAATGCAGTGTCTTTCTTGTCCCGGTACCAAAATGCACTAAAGTTCCATATGTTGTAATCTTTAGTGTAACATAATATAAAGTGTATATTGATTTGTAGTGCAAAGGCTAAGTAAGCATATCATAAATATTGGACTTAACTATGCTAATAAACTATAATCACTGTTGAAACACATATTAAATTGACAGTTAATACAAAATAAAGGATTGATTTGATTTTCTATTGAACATTTGGACAAAGACAACTAGATATTATCCCAAACAATTCGAGAGTATCTCGAAATGGACTACGAACATAATACACACAAGCTATTTCAATAAACTTTTATACAAAATAATCAATAATTGATCTGGTCAGTATTACAAATACATACTGATGATGTATTGTGTCCCAAACTTAATATTAAGCTGGGAGTGAGACAGCTTAAAATGTCTTTTGTAAAAGCAGATCTACTATTTCTTGCTGATTTATTGTACTGTTTTAATTGCAACACAATTAAAATTACTTATTGAGCCTTAAATTTGCAAACCCATGAAAAAGTTGTTTTTTTTTTTTATAAATCGATCTAAAACACTAAAAAGTTACAGTGATGTCACATTACGTTAGCGGCCGGGTGGATAATAAACCAATAAAAAGCATGAACATTCATTTCCCAGAATTGAAAACCTGAAACTGAAGACAAGTTTACTCTAACACAGATGGATATGGAGGCTATGAATCAAATTTTTAACAGTGGTGTCTAGAACACAACACTCCACCCAAAAAATATTTGCTGGGTCGAGCCTAAATATCATAAACTAGTTAAGAATGTCTTACATTTGCACATGATACATCATATTAGAGGAGTTTAATGCCACTCATGTAATGGTTTGCCCAGAGAAGTATTATGCACATAAAGATGAGAAAAAGGAGCATGCAGAAGAAGAATTTAAACATGGAATATATCTCCAAATCCTCATAACTACCCATATCACAATTGACAAGATGGAAGGAAAAAGAGAGTTACTTTCAAACATTAATGCTTACAGACCCATTACTTTAAAGTTCTCTATATCTAAGCATCATTTTTGCCCAAAAGGTCCATTGATAACCTTTAGCATAGACCCCTGTGTAGTAAGCATTGTTAAGGGTGGAGCTTTACTCGTATTTATGCGAGGAGGGTCAATTTCAAACTGCATCTTGGTGGGGATGTACAGATTGCAGGGCGTATTCCGAACATTTCACACGGAGCCGGTTTCGGAATAATCTGTGTATCCATTGGCATTCACTGTTATTCTTAAGTGAACGCTGCCGTGAATGCCGCCAATCACACCAGTCACACCATCCCAATCAAGACATGTGCCAAGCTCGGCACTAGTAAAAACACTGTAAATGTGTCCTTAACCGCGGAGGAAGTTTGAAGAAATCATGTGGCACGACTGGGTATGCCAGGATACAAATCATGAATGTTCGGGATACGGCCGCTCCGCATCTGTAGGAAGGCATTCAGGGGTGGTTACAGGAAGATTCCAAGAAGACGTTATGGGCCACAATTTAATTGGGATGAGATAAAAATAGCTTCTACTCTGAATCCATGGCGTTTATTTTGTGTGTTAATTATTTTTTACTGGTACGAGGGCAGCTACGCGTATAGTGCCCCCGCATCCCCCCCGCAAGTCCTAAACTCACACCCAGGGCCAAATACCCCCCTCACCCATCCCCGCTACCCACAATAATGCTGGCACGGTGGGTTAACCCCTTCATTGCCTTAGCGGTTAGCCGCTAAGGTAATGAAGTGGCTTTTAAATGCCTTTTTCCTGCCTCGGATGCATGCCGGGGGGCTCCGGTGCGGGTATCAGCTCCGGAGACCCCCGGCATCAATCACAGGCAGGAAAAAGGGCTGATTTTTCCTAAGTGTCGCCCTTGCCGATGCTTCTCCTTCAGCAAGTTGCCAACTTTAGTTGGCGGGCTGGATTGGCCATAAAATCTCCAATCTGGCCTGCCGATCAGCACCAAAAAGCTGATCGGGGCTTACTGAATTCAGGCGGGAAAAAAAAGTCCCGATAAGTGGCTTATCGGCAGCCGGGTGGCGAAAAAATTTTTTTCGGAAGAAAAGTTGCCGATAATTCCCACTTATCGGGGCTTACTGAATCAGGAGGGCAAAAAACGGCTATAAAATGCCGAAAAAGCCTTATCGGGGCTTACTGCATGAGGCCCTAAGACCCATCTTATCCTTTCCCTTCACCTTTAGCCCCCCCCCCCTTTTTCCCCCTCCCCCCCCTTTCCCCCCCCCCCTTGTCATATTCAAGCATTAGGTGAGAGCCCAGCATATGATGTTTAATCAGCTTAAATACAGTTCACAGTTCAATCTAGTACCAACAATGTATTAGATTGATTTGAGTATAATCTTATACACAAACACAATGATAATGTATAAGCTGTTATTGCAATCTATGGGACTCAACCATGCACTAGCAGTGTTTGCAGCAACCTTTTATTCATTTTATATATCTCCAATGATTGACCTGAGTATAAGCAGTATATCTTTATTAATATTGCAATTACATTGTCATAAGTTTAACTAAGAATCAAAGTGTTTAGCACTGGTCACTTTATTGACAATACATGTAAACAGGCATAAGCACTGGAGGGGTTAATGTTTTTAATTTGTAATTAAATGTTCCCGTTTTCGCTGGCTTTTCTGTATATAAGCAGGCAGCTTCCGCTTCTCCCCACTCCAAGACGAAGCCCTATTCCTAAGGGTGAAACGCGTTGAGGGGGAGAATGCGGTGCTAGCCCTTGTGTGTTCTATGAATAAAGTTTTTTGAAGATCCCAGCAGCCTCTCTGAGTCAGACATGCGCAGTTGCGCCGGAATCCTCCATTGTTTCCATCTTATAACACACCTGTTTAACTATGCATATGGGTATCTCAATGGCTGACACTATACACCTCATACATCGACCTTCACCCCTTGCAAACGCACTTACTAGAACACCTTCTTACTGTCGATGTATGTTCTTCCTACTTACAACTTAGATTGCAAGTTCTTCAGGGAAGGGACTATTTTTTCCTAATGTTATTTTTATATCTCAAGCGCATATTCCCATTATGTGTTATATTATTATGTTACGTGTTTTACTGCTGTGAAGTGATACTGTATGGACATAGATGGTGCTATATAAATAAAGATATAGATATATACATACATACATGCATTTTCAGTTATACATTTGTGGATCGCCTTGCACTGCTCTGCATATTCAATTCTTGTTTTTGCATCCTGCGATTGCTTTTTTTCTTTCCGTCTCCTCATTAATTGCTTTGTCTGCTCTGATATTTTATTATCCTGTTTTTTTGTTAGTGATTCCTCTCGTTTTTTTTTTAAGTGAAACTTCTTTAGTGGCACCTCATCCCTAATGGGACAAAAATGGATTGTAGGGGCAGAAAATGAAACGGATGTGACGTCAAAGTGCTGACGTCACAGTGCTGGCAGATGAGGCCGGGCTGTCTTCTGGCAAATCACATGCCGCTCCTAATAGGCACCGCTCCCCCCACACGGCCGATGACATATGCGGCGGCGGCGATAGCCGCCGGCGCCGCTCCTAACGGCCACCATTCCAACCATCCCCCCACACCGTTCCCCGCCCGCTGCCCGCGCCTGCTGACATCTAACTGCCGCCGCATCCCCCACACAGCCGCTGACATGCGGCGGCGCCGC
>WSYH01015504.1:0-14187 GCA_036426205.1 Ascaphus truei | reverse complement strand
CCTTGGATTGGAGAAGGGATTTGCTGATATTTCATCACTTTGAAATGTCATAGTTTGCCTCATAGCACAACCTTGAAACTGCAGAGCTGAGAGAAGCCACTGCTGCTTCATTTAACCCTTTGTAAAGCACTGCCTGGTGTCACATACTGGGTGACAGACTATATTAACTAGCGATGGGCACATTTTTTGTGTGGATTGAAATCCGCCCTGAATCGGCCGGTTCCATTAGCTCAGGGATCTACAAGGATCAGTCCCAAAAAGGATAATCCGTCACGGCGACTTAAATTGTCCTTATTTAAATTTTTTTTAAAAAAAATAAATAAAGTTTGAAGCAGGGGGTCTCTGGAGCTGAACCCCATTAATTTCAGCTTCAGGGACGGGGCTTGTCAGAGGTGAGGAGCGGCGCATTCCAGGTATCTGCCAGGACATACTGGGTATTTGCTCGAATAAAGTGTGTCGGTGCAGTAAGCCCTTGAACAGTTGCAGCCAATAATAAAATTCAGGAGGAGGCTTGCCAGCAACCAAGATGTCCAAAGCAGCCAGGTATGGGCAGGTTCCAGCCAAAGCCTGGACTGAAACCCTTACAGAAAGAAGCAAATAATATTAGACAGCACGCAAAGTCTGTATAAAGAGAAACAATAGGTGCAAACGGGAACAGGGAGGACCCTGTTTCCTCCCAAATAATCAATAAACTACAAATGTTCCCAGCACTCAAACGGAAGAAACAAAAAGTAAATGGATCAGCCAAAAACGCATTTAATGGTACACGAATGATGCACACGAATGATCCACACAATGGTCAAACACAGACCGAGAGAAACACTATGTGCTAGGACAAGGACAAGGACAGGGAAAGGGAGAAGGGAGAGGGGAGGGAGGGGAAAAAAGGAAACATGGGGGGTAAAAAAGTCCAGGGCAAGGGGGGGCAACGTAACATTTTGGGGTATGGGAACCCCTTCTACAGGCCCGTTCCCAGGTATACCATAGTCACCTGGTACTTCCCTCAACCCTGCGACAATGTCCCTGAGATACACAGTAACAGACTATCACTAAATATCCAAACTGAATAAGAATAGGCTGTGAGGCACAAGACTCAGACCAACCAACCCTGAGAGAGCTATGTATATGACAGGGGAACTGGCTGGTAAAAGTCTTAATCTAGATGGTGTACACCAACACTGTATGAGCTATTTGTGTGATAGGGGAGTTAGCTGGCAAAGCAGGGTACTAAAAGGTTAATAACCCATGGTGGTAGACTTTAAGTCCAGTGAGTACAGGAAATGTCCTAAGGCAAAACGAGTTGTGGCAGCAAACTCCTCCTGGTGCAGATAGCCCAGCACTCAGGAACAGGGAAGGCTCGCAAACAAGGAAGGCTTAATAACTAGAACCCAAGGTTTCCAGGAACACAGGGAAGGCCCACGAACAAGGAAGGCTCAGCAACTAGAGCCCAAGGTGGTCAGGAACACAGGGAGACGTATACAATGCTCAGGCAGGGGCTGGAAGTCAGCGGCTGCTATTTAAGCCCTTGAACAGTTGCAGCCAATAACAAAATTCAGGAGGAGGCTTGCCAGCAGCCAAGATGAGCACAGCAGCCAGGAATAGGAAGGTTCCAGCTAAAGCCTGGACTGGAACCCTTACAGAAACAAGGTCTCTGCAGCATAAGGTCCAAAACCATTTTAATTATACTAGGAAGGAAGAATAACAACAAGAGGGACATACTTCTTTTGTACCCAATTTTCTAAAGTTGTATACTAAAAGGGCACATGAAGAAGAAACCTACAGTATGAGGTGTCCAATTCCCTGTTCACTAAAATTTCATCCGTGAATGTTACTAACATTAGTAAGACCACACCTTGAATATGGAGTATAATTTTGGGCACCAATCCTAAGAAAAGACATTATGGAACTAGAGTGCAGAGAAGAGCCACCAAATTAATAAAGGGGATGGACAATCTAACTTATGAGGAGAGGCTAGCTAAATTAGATTTATTTAAATTAGAAAAGAGGCGTCTAAGAGGGATATGATAACTATATACAAATATATTCGGGGACAATACAAGGAGCTTTCAAAAGAAGTATTCATCCCACGGGCAGTACAAAGGACTCTGGCCATCCCTTAAGGTTGGAGGAAAGGAGATTTCACCAGCAACAAAGGAAAGGGTTCTTTACAGTTAGGGCAGTTAAAATGTGGAATTCATTACCCATGGAGACTGTGATGACAGATACAATAGATTTGTTCAAAAAAAGGTTGGACATCTTTTTAGATGGGAAAAGTATATAGGGATATACCAAATAAGTGTACATGGGAAGGATGTTGATCCAGGGTTTAAACCGATTGCCAATTCTTGGAGTCAGGAAGGAATGTATTTTCCCCCTTATGAGATATCATTGGATGATATGACACTGGGGTTTTTGTTTGCCTTCCTCTGGATCAATAAGTAAGTATAGAAATAGGATACAGTATCTGTTGTCTATATTTAGCATAGGTTGAACTTGATGAACGTACATCTTTTTCAACCTTATCTACTACACTGGCGACACACTTTATTCGAGCTCGGCTAGTCCCACGAATTCGGGTATACCCGGGTGTATTGAGGTTTGTGACTGTTTTCTGCCCGAGTGCATTGAGGTATTTTCAGGCAGGGATTGAAGCATTTTATTCCCACTGGCTGCAATACTGCACAGTATATATATATATACTGCATTACAATTCATGAATTTATGCCATCTGGTAGACACGCGAAGCATTGCAGCCTATTAAATCCTAATCATTATCATTTAACAGATCAGCCGCCCGTCAGCCAGGCATGAACCCAGGCTGGGAAGGCAAACGCAACGGGGCTTGTCAGAGGTGAGGAGATTAAAAAGTTTTTACACATTATTGCTCCCTTCCATTATTTCCTTCCCACCCTCCCTCCCTCCCCCCCCCTCCTGTGAGATTCACCCATAGTGAGACGTAAGTGCCTGGGACGGAGAACCCCTGGATGAGCAGCAGCTGATTGCCTGTAAGGAAGATTTCTGGAAGACCAAGCAGTATACCAACAAGTCCTTCAAAGCTACGTTCGTGAGTCCCAGAGAGGATTACAGGCTTTTACATATTCGATCAGTGTAAGCGCATATCTTACCATTCCTATATTTATAATATTATAGATATACTGCCCTATGATCCCCTTTTGTGTTTTCTCTCTTCCCTTTTCCACTTGCGCTTAGGTCACTCTTCTCCATATATATATATATAATCACACACACACACACATATATATATATACACACACACACATATATACACATATATACACACACACACACACATACACACATATATACACATATACATCCAATCACACACACATATATACATATAAAAATAAGACCGGTGCCTTGCGGGAGGCGTGCCGGTGATGCGGGGGGGGGGGGGGTGGGGGAAAGGCCCGGGCCCCGCGAGGGGGGGGGGAGGGGGGGCGGTGCCTGTGCCACGTGGGGGGGGAGAGCTGGTGTGCTGCGGAGGGGGGAGGGCTGCAGTGCTGCTGGGAGAGACAGATGTCTCCGGTGCTGCTCCTCCAGTGCGCGCGCTGGGCGTCCCTCTTGCTTACTTCCGCCGCTGCCAGCACAGTGACGCTGCCAGCAGGGTGACCCAGCGCCGGGTTCAGAGGTTTTTTTTTTTTTTTAAAACTAGCAGCCCTTGTTCCCCACTGCTGGCGGCCCTGATCGCGGCACCCCTCTAGCCAAGCCACGGCGCGCACAGTTTGGGAACCACTGGTCTAACTATTATTGTCACTTAAAATGATCACTTTAAATGCATCACTCTTAGGATGCCAATGCTACCTTGCCAATGCAAGGGGAATATGTGTTTTATACATCCAAAGCAGTCACATGGTCCTCTCCCCACCACAATAAATCAGCTTGTTCCAGTTGGTCAATTAACAGCACAGAGTTAAGAGGGAAAAAAAAAAAACACCTTTTGATATTCAAACATACCAAACTAATCACTGCTTAAGGCCACTGAGTAAATCTTTTAAACAGGACTTGCACATCAGGAACATACCAAACTTATCACTGCTTAAGGCCACTGAGTAAATCTTTTAAACAGGACTTGCACATCAGGAACATACCAAACTTGTAAAGCCTGCTCCCAAAGTTTTAGCGATAAACTCAATTTTAGTTCAGGGGTGACCGGAGAAATATTCACTATTCAGCAATTTATTAGCTGCCGTACCACTTTCGTTGTGTATATGCTGAAATGCCCATGTGGACTCCAGTATGTGGGACATACCAGTAGACCACTGAGGGTTCGCATACTGGAGCACATGGGCAACATTTGTAGGCAGCTTATGACTCATAATGTGTCCTAGCATTTCTCACTCAAACATGGGGGAGACCCTGCGGGTCTGCTATATAGAGGCATATAGTCTGTGCCTAATAATTGGCAGGGGGGTGGGGAGGAGCGTGACAGGCTTAAAGCACTTGCCCGTAAAGAGACCTACTGGATTTACAAATTAAAAACCTTGATGCCATCCGGACTCAATGTGGACATTGACATTGGGGCTTTTGTTTAAAACCCTCTCTGTCTTTGTCCTACTGCACATGATTAAGTATTCCAGATGTATGATTATTTCCTTGCTTTTTTCTTATAGAACCGTTCCATCACCAATTGCGAATGTGTGTTTTGTGCTGTTAGTTTTCAAATAATATTTTTTTTAAATATTTTTTAAACATTTTTTAAAACGTTAGTTATTAGATGTAAATATCCTAAGATTGTGTACTGTATTTTTAAATATTTTAAATATCTTTAAATGTTTGAGAATGGTTAGAGTCCATCATTGAATGTCCACATAATGACATACTGTAGTAGTCACTGCATTGAGACATTTAGATGCACATTGAGTTTTTTTACTATGAATAACTATTTCAATAGGACACAAGAGGGCGCTGTTGTACTAAGAAATGTATATTTGCATATGTGATTATTTGAATCAGTGAAGACATTATGGATTAGATTTGCTGTTGTTAATACTGACTAAGTTGAGGGCTTCTGTGACCCCCTCTCCCACTCCCCTCCACTTCTTTCCTGATTTGGATTTGATATGCCCTTCAAGTTTTCTCCATTTGTGGAGTTATATAAGCATTTTAATAGGCGGCTGTTGATTGATGTCAATCAGTTAAATGAGACCCTATATATACCATGTCCTCCAGGCCCACCACATGAACCTGACGAAGCAACACGTTGCAAAACGCGTAGTTCATGTGGGGCCCTGGAAGTTTGCATCATCTGCAGCATTTGCATCATCTGACCACTATCAGCCACCGTAGACAGTTTTGAGCGCCCTGCTGGAGTCCTGAGCACCGGATGCGGGGCAACGGAAGACACTGCAGCGTGACGCGGGAGATGATTGCGTGCACCGAAGCGGTCCTACATGTGAGTGTACTTTTGCTCACTTTTTACTAATAAACTACACTTTTTACAACGTTATGTGTGGTGTCACCTTAACACACATATAAACAACTGTGTGAGCTGATGAAGATTTGTTATAGGACACAGATGACATCAGACTGCTGAGTTCCATAACAGAAAGAGTTTGGACGGTAGATGGCAGCTGTGAAAAGACACCATTACCCCAGTCTGGTACTACACTTGGCCGTGTGAGTACACTGTGATATATTATATTTAATCCCTTCACCATCACCTTTATTGTGTGTTGTGTATTGTGTATTAGGGACATCTTCCGATTCCCTGTAACTACTATTGCGCCCCCCCCCCACTCTCTTTTTTCCACATGGCTATACACAGCAATATATTTCCAAAGGTAAAGATTTATGAATCAGAGAAAATGATACAACTCCCAGTCGGTATTGAAACCAGAAGAGGAGAGAGTACATAAACTGTACTGTATATCCAGTACATTTCACGTTTGTAAAAATGTTAAGGCGGTCTCCTCCTCTAGGGGGTATTTTAATATGTTCTATACCTAGAAACTGAAAATTATTTAGTCCGCCTTTGGGATATTCCGAAAAATTTCTGGATACTGGATAGTTTGGGTCTCTTTTTTTAATCAATGTGACATGTTCCATTATTCTCTGCTTCAAGGGGCTGATGGTTCTGCCTACATAGCCTTTGTTGCATCCACATTTCAAATAATAAATTGCAAAATTTGTGTTGCAATTTATAAAACTTTGTATTTAAAAACTTTGTATTTAAGTGTTTTAGTTTGATTTGCATACATACACATCCTGCAATTAGCACATCTGAAAAACCCTTACAAAGTTTCCAACCTATGGCCCTCCTGATTAAGAGATCTATATTGGCTAGGGGAAAGGAAAGCTGAGAAAGGTTTAGCTCTTCTGTAAACAAATTTGGGACCTTTATTCGTAACTGGTCACAAATCCTTGTCTAGGTTTAATCAGGGTTGCCACCTTCGACTGACGGTCAACCCGGAGATTTTTTTTTTTAAAATAACACTGTGTTGCCATGACAACGGGATGCTATGTAACGTCACGCGGCGTCAAGTCGCCATGACAACGTGGCACCGCATGACGTCGTGACATCATGTGGCGGCTCATTGTCATGGCAACGAGCATCACGTGATGCTGTTACGTCACGTGACGTTCCCGTTGGCATGGCAACGCAGCGCCATTTGACGCCACGGAGCCATATTGAGAGTAGTTGCAGGGGGAGATGGCGGGAGACTGCTGTTGCGGGCACTATTGCTGCGTTAATGCTATATGGAATTATACCTTACATCATTTCTATTATTTATAACTAACGCTGATGACAATTGTTGCAAACAGAGTCGTCACTGATCAATATTAATTTATTACAATGTTTACCTCAGTTAACTTTACTTGAGTTAATTTAACAAAGACAAGGTTACCTCATTGCTATCAAAAGGGAGGAACTGAAGCAGCTTTACTGTAGAGAGAGAGGGGGAGAAGAGAGAGAGATTGGGGGGGGGAGAAGAGAGAGAGGGGGAGAAGAAGAGAGAGAGAGGGGAGAAGAGAAGCAGAGAGAGGGGCGAGAGGGGGGGGGGGGCGGGGGGGGGGGTCAGCGGGGGGCGGGGGTGGGGGGAACAAACAAAACAAAAAAAAACCTAAAAAAAAAACACACAAATAAAAAAAAAAAGGGGGGGGTGGGGGTTGGAGGGGGGGGTGTGAGGGGGGGGGGCGTGGGCGGTGGGGGGGTGCGGGGGGGGGGGGGGGGCGGGGGGGGCGGGGTTGGGGCGGGGGGGGGGGGGCCCTCCATTGCCGGGCGGGGGTGCGTGAGGGTGGGGGGCGACGGACTGGGGGGGGCGGGGGAGTAGGCGCAGGGAGGGTGGGGGGGTGGGGCGCACCACCCCAAACAAAAAAAACAAAAAAAAAAACACACAAAAAAACAAAAGACAAAAAAAAAACCAAAAAATTCCAACAAATACAACAAAAAAAAAAATCAACACATATAAAATAAAAACAAAAAAAAAAAATAAAAAAAAACAAAAAACAAAAAAAAAAAAAATAAAAAAGGGGGGGGGGGGGGGGGGGGGGGGGGGGGGGCGGGGGGGGGGTTGGGGGGGGGGGCGGGGGTGGGGGGGGGGGGCGGTGGGGGAGGCGTGGGGGGGGCGGGGGGAGGCGGGGGGGGGCGAGGCGGGTGGGCGGGGGGTGCGGGGGGCGTCCCGGGGGGGGGGCGGGGGGGGGGGGCGGGGGGGGGGGGGGGGGGGGGGGGGGGGGAAAAAAAAAAAACAAAAACGCAAAAATACAAACTAAAACAACATCAAAAATAAAAAAAAAAAAAAAGACCCAAAAAACAACAAAACAAAAAAGACTAAAATGGGTGGGAGCAGAGGGGGGGGCGGGGGGGGGGGGGGGGGGGGGGGAGGGGGGAGGGGGGTGGCGGCGGGGGTTGGGGGGGGTGGGGGGTGGGGGGGGGGTGGGGGGGGGGGGGTGAAAAACAGTGGGGGGGGGGGGGCGGTTGGGTGGTAGGGCGGGGTGGGGGGGGGGGTGTGGGTGTGGGCACGGGGGGGGGGGGGCGCGGGGGGGGGCGCGGGGGGGGGGGGGGGTGGTGGGGGCGGGGGGGGGGCGTGGGGGGGGGTCGGGCGGAGGGGGGGGTGGAAATCTTCCACCAAAAAAAAAACAATCCGAAAAAAAACCAAAAAAAACAACGGGTGGGGTGGTGCCGGGGGGGGGGCGCGGGGGGGGGCCTGCGGGGGGAGGGGGGGCGGGGGGGGCGCGGGGGCTGGGGGGGGGGGGGGGGGGGAGGGGGAGTGCGGGGGGCGGGGGGGGGAGGGTGGGGTGGGGGGGGGCGGGGGGGCGGGGGCGCGACGGTGGGGGGGGGAGGGGGGGGGGGGGGCGACGGTGGGGAAGGGGCCGGGGTCGGGCGTGGAGTGCGGGCGCGGCTGCGGGGGGGGGCGGGGGAGCGGGGCGGGGCTAGGGGGGGGCGGGGCCGCGGTGCGGGAAACCCCCAATGTGGGGCCGGTGGGGGGTGTCGGGCCGGGGGGGGGGCGGCGGGGGGGCGGGGACCGCGGGTGGGGGCGCGAGCGTCCCCGGGGGTCCCTCCCAAAAACAAGGGGGGCCGGGGTGGGGGGCGGAGGCGTGCGGGGGGTGGCGGCGCGGGGTGTACCGCGAGGCGGGGGGGGCGGGGGAGGGTCGCGATTCCAGGCCCGGGGGGGGGGTCGGGATCGGCAGGCGGTGGGGGGACGGGGAGTGGGGGGGTGGGAGCGCGGGGGGCGCCGGGGGTGCCCCCGGCGGGGGGGGGCCCGGGGCGGGCCCGTGCGAGGGAGGGGGGGGGGGGGGCGTGGGGTGGGGCGGGGAGGGGCGGTGGTCCTGGGGGGCGGCGGCGGAGGGTCGGGGCGGGGGGCACCCGGGGCGAGGCCCGGGTGGCGATCCGGGGGGGGTGGACTCCGGGGGGGGGGGGGGGGGTGGGGGGTGGGGGGAGGTGGTGGGCTGGAGGGGGGGGGGGGGGGAGGGTGGTCCCCGGTGCTAGCGCCTTGGGGCCCCTCCCAGTGTTGTCATGGGGCGCGCGGCGGCGCACGCTGTCCTGGAGGGGGGGGGGGGGTGCGCTAGGTGCCCATGGCCACCGGGCGGGCGTCAGGCGGAGCGGGCGCGGGTCGCAGGGGGCGGGGGGGCGGGGTGGCGGGCGGGGGGGGCGGGGGGTCGAGCCCGGGGTCGGGGTGGGGGCTCCAGCGCCTCCAACAACGAACATACAATAAACAAAAACACTAAACCAACACAACAATAAAAAAAAACAAAACAAAACAAAAAAAAAAAAAAACAAAAACAATAAAAAACAAACGCGGTGATGTGGTGGGGGTGGGGGGGGGGGGGGCGGGGGGCGGGTAAACCATCCAAACACTAAAAAAATCACAAAAAACAACACAAACACATAAAATAAACAACTAAACAAACCAATTAATCAAAACCCCACGCAACAACCCAAAAAAAAAAAAAACGAGGGCGCGGGGGGGGGGGGGGCGCCGGGGGGGGGGGGGGGCGGGGGCCCGGCATGGCGCGGGCGCGGGGGTGTGGGAGGGGGCAGGGGGTGGTGGGGGAGAAACATGGGGGAGGGTGGGGGGGGGGGTGCCGCACGGGGTGCGAGGGGGGAGGCAACGGGGTTGGTGGGGATGCGGTCGTACAGCCCTTTACCCCAACCACTTTCCCACCCTCCGGGGGTTGCGGGGGGGGTGGGTTGAGGGATTCCGCAGGGCCCGATTCTCGGGGGTGCCGTAGGAGGGGGGTGCAAGGGAGGGCGGGGGACACTGGGGGTAAAGAAGGCAGTGCTAGGGCGGGGGGAGAGAGGTGGGGACGGGAGGGTGGGGGGGTAAGGGGGGGCGGGTGCGTGGGGTGGGGGCGGGGCGGTGGGGGTGGGGGAGGGGGGCAGGGCGGGGGCACGAGTCTCTCCTACAAAAAATTAACAAAAAAAACAAAAAAACCAAAAATAACGGGGGGGGGGTGGCGGGTGGGGGGCTGGCCAGAACCAAAAAAAAAAAACACAAAACAAAAAAAAAACAAAAAAAAAAAGGGGGGGGCTCTTCCTGGTGGGGGGAGGGGTCGCTGGGGGCGGGGTGGGCGAGCGGGGGTCAAAGTCGTGCAGGCGTGGGGGGGGGTGGGGGGGGGGGTGGGGAGGGGCCGGGGAGGGGCGCGCGGGGGGGGGCGGGAGTCGGGGCGGGGGGGGGGGTTCGCTGGGGGGCGAGGGGAGGGGGGTGGGACTAGGGGGGGGGGTAGAGGGAGGCGGGAGGGGGGTGCGCGGAGCGTAGAGGGGGGGGGGGTGTAGGGGCCGAGGGCACTGGGGGGGGGCTTGGAAGCCTGTCAATCTTACACCTCCTCCGGAAGTCCGGGAGTGGCGCGTGGCCGTCCGGGGCGGGGGTAGTGGGCGGGGGGGGGGCGTGCGGGGGGCGGGGCCTTGGCCCTGTCTCAGAAGGTGGGGCCCTTCCAACAAACACAAACACCAAAAAAAAAAAACCCAACAAAAACAAAAAAAAAACACCACAACACCAATACGAAGAAGAAAGAAACCGATGAGACTTGGCCGCGAGGAGACCGGATGAAGAGAGAGCAGGGTCGACCCGAGAAAGAGAGAGAGGGTGGCCAGAGGAGTCCCCTGACGAGAGAGAGAAGGGGGAGAAGAGAGTGAGAGCGGAGGCAGAAGAGAGGATGGGGGAGAAGAGAAGAGTATGGAGACGATTCGAATGAAGAGCAGGGGGAAAGAACGACCGAGATGCCGGGCCGGGGAGGATGAAGAGAGAGAGGGGGGGGAAAAGAATCAGAAGAAGAGAGGATGGGTGGGGAGGGAGACAGAAGAGACGAAGCGCGGCGAGAGCAAGACAGAGACGGTGGAGGCGGGAGGAGATGAAAGAAGACGTAGCATTGGGGGGATTGGAGCAAGAGAGACGCCATGGAATGATGAGAGAGGGCGGAGCAGGAGCCCAGGAGAGCAGAGAGACGAGAGGGTAGGCGGTAAGCGAGGCAGGAGAAGAGAGCAGCCCAGATAGCGGGGCAGAATTGAGAGAGCAGAGGGGGAGACAGAAGACGGGAAAGAGAGGGGTCCTGAGTGAGAAGAAGATCGAGAGGGGGGAGAAGAGACGATGAGGGGGGGGGAGAGGAGAGAGAGAGAGGGTTGGAGAGAAGAGAGAGGATGAGGGGGGAGAAGAGAGGGGGGGTACGGGAGAGACAGAACAGAAGAGGGAGAGAGAGGGGTGGAGACGAAAAGAGAGAGGGAGGGAGGAGAAGAGAGAGAGGGGGGGGCGCGAGAAAAAGAGAGAGGGGGGAGGAGAGAGAGAGGGGGAGGAGAGGAGGAGAAGAGAGAGAGGGGGGAGAGAGCGAGAGAGGGGGGAGAGAGAGAGAGGGGGGGGAGGAGAAGACACGAGAGAGAGGGGGGGAGGAGAAGGAGAGGGGGGAGAAAGGGAGAGGAGGGAGGAGAGGGGAGAGGGGGGGGAGAGGAGGGGGGGGGGAGAGGGGGGGGAGAGGGGGGGAGAGAGGAGGGGGGAGAGGGGGGGGAGAAGGGAGAGGCGAGGGGGGAGAGGGAGGGAGAGGGGAGGGAGAGGGGGGAGAAGGGAGAGAGGAGATAAGATACATGGGGGTGGTGTGTGTTCTCTAGCAGGGTTTCTAAGAATGTTACTGTGTTGCTTATGTGCCAATCGATCTTGTCTAATAAAAACTACAACTCCCATGATCCCCTACCTGTGAGCATGTGCAGTAGAGCATAGGGCTGTGACCCGGATGTAGTAGGCAGTGAAGTGCACACAGACAGTCCCGTGAGAAATGCAGAGGATCTGTGAGTGATGTAGCAATGCGAACTCACTTACTGTGCTGCCCTGTCTGCAACAACCCGCCCACCCGGAGATTTCAGGGACAAACCCGGAGCCCGGAGAAGGGGATGCCAAACCCGGAGTCTCCGGGTGAAACCCGGAGAGGTGGCAACCCCGAGTGCTGTACATATAGTAGGATTGTTACAGACACAATCCTGCCCAGATGAGTTTACAATCTATCTTTTTGGTGAGATAATGTGTACAAGGAGCTGATACTGGGAATTGAACCAGGACTCTCCTGTTTCAAACTCTGAGTAATTATTTTCAGTCCGTATCTTTACTCACTGAGCCAGCTGTCCACCTATAGTTATGAGCATGGCTTATTATTATGGAATAATGTCCTTTTACTGTCACAAGGTTTGAGTTTGATAGAGACACAGAAGGCCAGAGGCTAAGAGCTGAATCTTACATATTATAATGGTAGGTGCATGTTGAAGAATATTTAACCCCATAAAAACAGCTTGAACCTCTTATTAAATCAGACCTGACAGCTATTTTTTTTTAATATCCACAAGCTTACTGTATATCTGAAATAGACTATTAGAGATAATCTTAATTTTCAGGGGCTGCTGTGAATCGCAGAGCATTAGAAGCTGCGGAACACTAAGATCCAATACGATTGCATTAAACAGCAGTTAGCAATGAAGGGGAGAATGGACAGGTTTGTGCTGCTGCATGGGAAGGGGGTGTTATTACGATCTGGAAGACACTCCGTTTCTCTTCTAGTGGCCTTAACAGACATTAAGAATCCAAGAAAGAATAGCTCTCTCAATAATAAAGTTTACATTTACTAGCTCTTTAATTGGACAGATATGTAAAAACATATTTGTGGATATATTTAAAAATGGGGTCAAAATGGAAATTGACGTGATACCGAACATCCTTATAGTTTACTATATATTGTAACCTGTTGTTCTCTGGCAGCAATAAACCATGTGACACTACAGATCGACAGATACAGTACCAGGCTTAAGTGGCTGTTTAATGCCGGTTCAGTGCGAGCAATGCAGAATACCCAACTATCCAGATTTAAAGCCTTCTCTGACAAAAAGCATTGCTAATACATTGCTCTGGTGGTCTACAATAGGGGTGCTCAACTCCAGTCCCCTCTCCCCCCCAATGGGTCAGGTTTTCTGGATTTCCCAGCTTCAGCACAGGTGGCTCAATCAGATTGAGCCACCTGTGCTGAAGCAGGGACTGATTGAGCCACTTGTACTAAAGTAGGGATATCCTGAAAACCTGACATGTTAGGAGGTCTTGAGGACAGGACCTAAGTACCACTGGTCTACATTCTGCAGTGCATTATGTGCCTTTTCGGCATTGAAGAAGTAAATACTTTAACATGTTTTCTACAAGTCCAAATCCTAGCATAAATGAGATATTAATAGAAAATAAATATAAACAATAATCTCTACTTTTGTGACTGTGAATACTATAAAGCAGTATAATACTGTTAACATTATTATATGTGCAACAAAAAATATATACAGTCTAAAAAAAATGATATTGTAGGCATGTTAGATAATGTAATCAGCATTCTTTGCAAAAAAATTGAGGTATAGTAATGATTTTTCACATAGGAAAAATAAATCATATATTATTTCACATAGGTTTTCTTCAATTGAATGACATAGAAGTAGAATTGTAGCTTGTGCTCTAAAATACCTCTTTCTTGTATAGCTGGTAATGTGCATACAGCCAAGCCAGGTCGAAAATAATAAGGAGAACATTTAGATGTTTTTATAGCACTATATGTGCGCCCTACGTCAATATATTTGATTCCAGTCAACAGGGCAATAAACAGTTAAAGGTTTACTGTCTCTGTCTATACTGTTTAGGTGACTCTGAGTTGTCTTTGTACGTGCCAAAATAAAATACAGTCGCGTTTTCAATTTGAAAAGAAGTCTGGTTTATATATAACAGGGTGTAAGGGTGTTCTATATTTTGTGTAATGAGATTACTTCTCCTCCTGGTAAATCTCACTCTTCTTGATGCCCTACGATGATCACATACATTGTGACGTTCTCCCTTACTTGCAGTGTCCTTCATTGTCACATGAAACGACCATTTTTTTGGCTGATGAACTATGGTTTTCTGATTGACGATATGAAAGAGTGCTCATTTTGGTGTTGAGACTCGCATGTGTCCTCATCCTGGGGGGTATATATTTTAGGAACTGAAGGAAATGTTTCCTGAAATTTTTTCCAAAAAAACCATATAAGAAAGGGTTCAGGCAGCTATTAAAGTAAGCAATGCAAATGGTGATCGGCATTCCTGTGTCAACAATGTCAAATATTCGACAGTCCTGGATCACTTGCAGCTGAATCAATATGTCCAGAAAAGTAAACACTTGATGAGGAATCCAGCAGAAGAAAAACACCAAGACGATCGCCACAATCATCTTAAAAATCTCATC
>WSYH01015503.1:0-14189 GCA_036426205.1 Ascaphus truei | reverse complement strand
ATTTCCCAGTACTGGGTCATTCCTGAGGATGTCCCAGTGTTTAGCAATGATCTTTTTGATTTCCTTTGCTTCCCCATTGTAGTTGGTGAGGAATGCAAAGTCAAATTTGTTCTTATCAACACTGATTTTTGGTCTAGGTTTGAGTAGATCTTCCCTATGCAATCCATCTATCTTTATTAGTGCCTCGTCTAACTTGTCTTCTCTGTATTTCTTTTCTATAAACCTATCCTTAAGTTTTTTAGATTGTGTTAGAAATGTGTCTCTCTCACTGCAATTGCGTTTGATCCTAGTAAATTGGCTGGATGGGACTCCATCCATCCACCTAGGCAGATGGCAGCTCGTCCGTAGAATGTAATTGTTTTTATCTGTCTCCTTGAAATAGGTTCTCGTTCTTATTTTTTCATTTTCAACATATATCTCTAGATCTAGATAGTTGATTTGTTTGTTACTGAAATTGTTGGTAAACTTTAAATTCAGGTCGTCGCTGTCTAATCCTGTCAAAAAGTTGGCCAACTCAGTCTCTCCCCCTCCCCATATCAGGAACACATCGTCAATGAAATGACGCCATAGGACCAGGCCCTCCCCAAGCTCAGCATTGGGCCAGATGTTGTCCTCTTCCCAGGATGCCATGAAGAGGTTGGCATAGCTTGGGCAAACCTGGACCCATGGCCGTTCCACGCTTCTGAAGATAATAGTCCTCATTGTACCAAAAAAAGTTATGCTGCAAGATGAACATGATAGCGTCAATAATGAAATCAGCCTGTGTCTCTACCATATCGTTATCCTTAACTAGAAATCTTTTAATGGCTCTGCAGCCCTTCTCGTGGTCTATTGATGTGTATAATGACACAACGTCACATGTTGCCATGATATAGTTATGTTCCCATTTCACTTTACTTAATACATTCAACAGATCTGTGGTGTCTCTAAGATACGCATAAAAAATGTAACCGGATACCCAGGGGGTTAAGAATCTCTATAAGTCCATCTTTTGATTTAGAGGACAGGGATTTTTTGATCAATTGGGATGAAATACTTTATAAGTGTTCGTTCACGTTAATAGACTTGATTATTGATCTACAAAATAGTCATCTCAAAAAATTAGATGAGGAAATTTTAGAGATTCAAGAGAGACTTACCCCCCTGGAAGATACACAAGAGTTTAAAGAGAAAGACAAATTGTTGCAAAAGAAAATAGACTCATTAGAAAAAGAAGTAGAGACAGCCAAATTAGGCAAATTCAAGCGAGATGAGGAGGATTATATAAAGGGAGAACAGAGAATGTGGAATAAGAACAGAAGAGGGAGAAGAGAATGGGAGCAAGGAAGAAGCGGTTATAGAGGGAAAAACCATCGAGGCCAATGGGGAAAGAATTATAGGAGTGAGTTGCCTAAAAGAGACACAAGTGGCTCTAAAGAAAGAACTAGGAAAGAGGAAAGAACAACTAGAGGAGGGCATGGTGAACCATATAGGGATAGCGCAAAGCCGTCAACCAGCAGGGGCTCTCAAGATAGAAGCAGAGCCAATTACACCCCCATAAATACAGACAAACAAGCCCAAAGAGAGAAAGAGAGGCAACGTAAACTTCATCAATCCCCAGATAGAAGCCGAGATAGGAGGGAGAAAAGCAGGGAGCGGAGTCCACCACGACAAAGAGAAGATAGTGGGTAAGATGCTTTTTTAGGGGTAGAAATGTCTTCCAATTTGGAGGACAAAGGGAATCGACAGTACAAAACACAGAAAAAAGATTCAAATGGGAAGTTAAAAAGAAGTCGACAGTCAGAGGAAAGAGGGGAGGGAGAAACAAACCGAGGATGAAAGAGAAGAGCATAACAAAATTTAACACCATGAGTAATATTTTCAACGTAAGCAAAATTTTATTGACAGATTCACAAAAGAGTGTAATTTCGAAGGGGCTGTCATTCGCACCAGCTAGACACCATAGCAGCTTTGATTTATTCGTAGATGCGAATAGATTTCTTTGGAAATTGACTCTAAAAAGGTTCTTCATAGGTAGAAATCAACAACCATGGGTAGAAACAGGTGTAGCACCAGTGGTAGCACAAGAAATAAAAATGATACATACAGGATTGAAACCCAAATC
Organism: Ascaphus truei; assembly: GCA_036426205.1. Classification (NCBI taxonomy): domain Eukaryota; kingdom Metazoa; phylum Chordata; class Amphibia; order Anura; family Ascaphidae; genus Ascaphus; species Ascaphus truei. The sequence goes on along the minus strand of WSYH01015503.1, from coordinate 12,085 downwards.
CTCGTTCTACCCACATTTTGCAAAAGGCAATCACCTACAGTAGAAACATTTATCCAAATGATTAATTCAGATTTTGAAAATCTTTTGACACAAAAAAACAAATTAAAAGATAATCTTACAAATCAGGAAAAATTAGCATTGAATGAACTGATGGATAACAACACATTGGTAATAAAACAGGCAGACAAGGGTGGGGAGCCCGTCCTGATGGATAGAGAAGATTACAATAAGGAATCTCACAGATTATTAGATGATGAAGAAACCTATCTGAAACTAAGGAAGAATCCCATCAATGAATATACAGATGAGCTGAGGTGTCTATTGGAGAAAGGGAAGGATTTAGAGATACTAGACGAGGGAGAATACAAATTTCTGTACAGTGACAAATTGAAAGTACCGGTATTTTACCATTTACCAAAAATTCATAAAAGTGAGATCAATCCCCCGGGCAGACCTATATTCTCGGGGATTGACTCACTAACTGCCAATTTGTCACTGTACATAGATGTATTCCTGCAAAAATACATCACACAACAGAAGGCGTATCTTAGAGACACCACAGATCTGTTGAATGTATTAAGTAAAGTGAAATGGGAACATAACTACATCATGGCAACATGTGACGTTGTGTACTTATACACATCAATAGACCACGAGAAGGTCTGCAGAGCCATAAAAAGATTTCTAGTTAAGATAACGATATGGTAGAGACACAGGCCAATTTCATTATTGATGCTATCATGTTTATCTTGCAGCATAACTTTTTTTGGTACAATGAGGACTATTATCTTCAGAAGCGTGGAACGGCCATGGGTGCCAGGTTCGCCCCAAGCTATGCCAGCCTCTTCATGGCATCCTGGGAAGAGGACAACATCTGGCCCAATGGTGAGCTTGGGGAGGGCCTGGTCCTATGGCGTCATTTCATTGATGACGTGTTCCTGATATGGGGAGGGGGAGAGACTGAGTTGACCAACTTTTTGACAGGATTAGACAGCGACGACCTGAATTTAAAGTTTACCAACAATTTCAGTAACAAACAAATCAACTATCTAGATCTAGAGATATATGTTGAAAATGAAAAAATAAGAACGAGAACCTATTTCAAGGAGACAGATAAAAACAATTACATTCTACGGACGAGCTGCCATCTGCGTAGGTGGATGGATGGAGTCCCATCCAGCCAATTTACTAGGATCAAACACAATTGCAGTGAGATAGACACATTTCTAACACAATCTAAAAAACTTAAGGATAGGTTTATAGAAAAGAAATACACTGGCGACACACTTTATTCAAGCTCGGCTAGTCCCACGAATTCGGGTATACCCAGGTGTATTGAGGTTTGTGACTGTTTTCTGCCCGATTGCATTGGGTTATTTTCCAGGGAGGGATTGAAGCATTTTATTCCCGCTGGCTGCAATACTGCACAGTATATATATATATACTGCATTACAATTCATGAATTTATGCCATCTGGTAGACACGCGAAGCATTGCAGCCTATTAAATCCTAATCATTATCATTTAACAGATCAGCCGCCCGTCAGCCAGGCATGAACCCAGGCTGGGAAGGCAAACGCAACGGGGCTTGTCAGAGGTGAGGAGCGGTGCATTCCAGGTATCTGCCAGGTACATACTGGGTATTTGCTCGAATAAAGTGTGTCGGTGCAGTACAGAGAAGACAAGTTAGACGAGGCACTAATAAAGATAGATGGATTGCATAGGGAAGATCTACTCAAACCTAGACCAAAAATCAGTGTTGATAAGAACAAATTTGACTTTGCATTCCTCACCAACTACAATGGGGAAGCAAAGGAAATCAAAAAGATCATTGCTAAACACTGGGACATCCTCAGGAATGACCCAGTACTGGGAAATTAAGTACCTGAATATCCTAATATCATATTTAGGAAGGCCTGCAATTTAAAAACTAAGTTAGCACCTAAAATCCTGAAGCGGGAAACGAAATCTCAACATTGGCTACAACAAAATAAAGGATTCCATGGATGTAAAACATGTAGGGCCTGTCAGTTTAAATCAAACAACAAAACTGAATTTGTTTCAAACAGTACGGGGGAAAATTTCAAAGTAAAATCTTGTCTGACATGCAGGTCCGACCATGAGGTGTACCTCCTGGAGTGCCCATGTAAACTACAATATGTAGGAAAGACTGAAAGACCAATAAGGGTCAGGATCATTGAACATCTTAGTAGCATAAAAAGATTACTTGTCACACACAGTCTATCTAAGCACATCACGGAAAAACACCAGGGGGACACCACAGGTCTGACGTACATGGCCATTGAACATGTCCCGGGCTACTGGCGGGGGGGGGGGATTGGAACCAGGAACTCATGATGAGAGAATCATTCTGGATCCACAGGTTGCGGACCCTCTCCCCCAGGGGCCTAAACATGGAAATAGAGATAGCACCTTTTTTATGATGTTAGACCATTTTTATGATGTTAGACTATACCATCAATTATAATTATGTCTCTTTTGTCCTCTTCTTTATTCCTTTTCTTCCTGCAATTGAGTTCATTTTGTCTCTTAATATTCCACATATATAAGATTATTAGATGAGTTTAGGCTGTCGTTGTCTCTCCATCCCCCAGGGCACTTAACCCTTTAGATTCCTCAATGAAAGAATGTATAAACCAATTGTTTTGGATTCTTTTTTATACTGAATTGTATATTTTTTGTGCTGCAATTGACATGATACCGTTTACAAATTGATACAGCATAAATGTGTCTCTAGACATGTTTTCTTTATCACTTGGTCATGTGGCAATTGTAATAGTGAGTTCCTTATAGGACCAGCAGATAAGCTAACACTGTTGTTGTCCCTCCATCCCCTAGGGTACGTAACCCTTGAAGTCCCCTATTGATAGGATGTTTAAACCTACCGTTCAGATTCCTTTTTAGATTGAATTGTATAATTTGCGTGTTGATATGATACTGCCTATGAATAGATGTTGCATAAATGTGTCCCATAGATTTGTTTCATTTATCTTAGGGTCATGAGGCTCAGGAACATTGCACATGACACGGTATAAGCCACCCTTTTCCTCATTTCGGTATGGGGTGGATACATTAGTTCAATAAGAAGTATTCTATAGAGATATGTTTTTCACCTATGATGATGCAGCCCTGGATCATTGTACATGATGGAGTATTTGTCACTCATTTTTCCACTCTAATATGGGGGATATAGGAGCGTACATAAAGGTCCCTTTTTGAAGTTTTCCACTCCATGCCATCATTTAGAACCTCGAACCCCATAGGGGTATACATTTAAATATTAGAACTATTCTTACCCACTACCTGCATATTTCCAGATCAGTCTAAACACCTTCCCCCATTTCTATAGGTGTATTTCATGTCTCACATGTACACCTTTTTTAATACATATCCTGTTAATATGAGAACCATTTTTTACATATCCTTTTATATATTGAACATTACACATATTGATTTTTTAGAAGCAAAAATCTTTTTCCACCATGATTTTAGTCCCCAACCACTGACTGATGACCCTGCTCAATTTTTTTTTATATATATATATATTTTTATATTCAGATTAAGATTCCATCTAATCATCCCTTGATTATCCCCTCATGATTCGTGTGAATGCTCCCTTATGTATACTGATGAACTCCTCGTTAGTGATTAGTGCAGACCTCGTAGAAGCAGGTGTTTTAAATCATAGTCTATGATGCGAGCTATATTAGAAATCAGACTAGCAGGGGGCGGTACACTCCTGATGAAGCCACGTACCGATTGGCGAAACGCGTAGAGTAGTACCCGCCCCCTGCTAGTCTGATTTCTAATATAGCTCGCATCATAGACTATGATTTAAAACACCTGCTTCTACGAGGTCTGCACTAATCACTAACGAGGAGTTCATCAGTATACATAAGGGAGCATTCACACGAATCATGAGGGGATAATCGAGGGATAATTAGATGGAATCTTAATCTGAATATAAAAATATATATATATATAAAAAAAAAAAAATTGAACAGGGTCATCAGTCAGTGGTTGGGGACTAAATTCATGGTGGAAAAAGGATATGTAAAAAATGGTTCTCATATTAAGAGGATATGTATTAAAAAAGGTGTACATGTGAGACATGAAATACACCTATAGAAATGGGGGAAGGTGTTTAGACTGATCTGGAAATATGCAGGTAGTGGGTAAGAAAAGTTCTTATATTTAAATGTATACCCCTATGGGGTTCGAGGTTCTAAATGATGGCATGGAGTGGAAAACTTCAAAAAGGGACCTGTATGTACGCTCCTATGTCCCCCATATTAGAGTGGAAAAATGAGTAACAAATACTCCGTCATGTACAATGATCCAGGGCTGCATCATCATAGGTGAAAAACATATCTCTATAGAATACTTCTTATTGAACTAATGTACTGCTGCGACACACTTTATTCGAGTAAATACCCAGTATGTACCTGGCAGATACCTGGAATGCGCCGCTCCTCACCTCAGACAAGCCCCGTTGCGTTTGCCTTCCCAGCCATGGTTCATGCCTGGCTGACGGGTGGCTGATCTGTTAAATGATAATGATTAGGATTTAATAGGCTGCAATGCTTCGCGTGTCTACCAGATGGCATAAATTCATGAATTGTAGTGCAGTATATATATATATATACTGTGCAGTATTGCAGCCAGCGGGAATAAAATGCTTCAATCCCTGCCTGGAAAATAACGCAATGCACTCGGGCAGAAAACAGTCACAAACCTCAATACACCCGAGTATACCCGAATTTGTGGGACTAGCCGAGCTCGAATAAAGTGTGTCGCCAGTGTATCCACCCCATACGGAAATGAGGAAAAGGGTGGCTTATACCGTGTCATGTGCAATGTTCCTGAGCCTCATGACCCTAAGATAAATGAAACAAATCTATGGGACACATTTATGCAACATCTATTCATAGGCAGTATCATATCAACACGCAAATTATACAATTCAATCTAAAAAGGAATCTGAATGTAGGTTTAAACATCCTATCAAAAGGGGACTTCAAGGGTTACGTACCCTAGGGGATGGAGGGACAACAACAGCTTATCTGCTGGTCCTATAAGGAACTCACTATTACAATTGCCACATGACCAAGTGATAAAGAAAACATGTCTAGAGACACATTTATGCTGTATCAATTTGTAAACGGTATCATGTCAATTGCAGCACAAAAAATATACAATTCAGTATAAAAAAGAATCCAAAACAATTGGTTTATACATTCTATCATTGAGGAATCTAAAGGGTTAAGTGCCCTGGGGGATGGAGAGACAACGACAGCCTAAACTCATCTAATAATCTTATATATGTTGAATATCAAGAGACAAAATGAATTCAACAATTGCAGGAAGAAAAGGAATAAAGAAGAGGACAAGAGAGACATAATTAGAATTGATGGTATAGTCTAACATCATAAAAATGGTCTAACATCATAAAAAAGGTGCTATCTCTATTTCCATGTTTAGGCCCCTGGGGGAGAGGGTCCGCAACCTGTGGATCCAGAATGATTCTCTCATCATGAGTTCCTGGTTCCGACCCCCCCCCCCCGCCAGTGGCCCGGGACATGTTCAATGGCCATGTACGTCAGACCTGTGGTGTCCCCTGGTGTTTTTCCGTGATGTGCTTAGATAGACTGTGTGTGACAAGTGATCTTTTTATGCTACTAAGATGTTCAATGATCCTGACCCTTATTGGTCTTTCAGTCTTTTCTACATATTGTAGTTTACACGGGCACTCCAGGAGGTACACCACATGGTCGGACCTGCATGTCAGACAAGATTTTACTTTGAAATTTTCCCCCGTACTGTTTGAAACAAATTCAGTTTTGTTGTTTGATTTAAACTGACAGGCCCTACATGTTTTACATCCATGGAATCCTTTATTTTGTTGTAGCCAATGTTGAGATTTCGTTTCCCTCTTCAGGATTTTAGGTGCTAACTTAGTTTTTAAATTGCAGGCCTTCCTAAATATGATATTAGGATATTCAGGTACTTCATTTCCCAGTACTGGGTCATTCCTGAGGATGTCCCAGTGTTTAGCAATGATCTTTTTGATTTCCTTTGCTTCCCCATTGTAGTTGGTGAGGAATGCAAAGTCAAATTTGTTCTTATCAACACTGATTTTTGGTCTAGGTTTGAGTAGATCTTCCCTATGCAATCCATCTATCTTTATTAGTGCCTCGTCTAACTTGTCTTCTCTGTATTTCTTTTCTATAAACCTATCCTTAAGTTTTTTAGATTGTGTTAGAAATGTGTCTCTCTCACTGCAATTGCGTTTGATCCTAGTAAATTGGCTGGATGGGACTCCATCCATCCACCTAGGCAGATGGCAGCTCGTCCGTAGAATGTAATTGTTTTTATCTGTCTCCTTGAAATAGGTTCTCGTTCTTATTTTTTCATTTTCAACATATATCTCTAGATCTAGATAGTTGATTTGTTTGTTACTGAAATTGTTGGTAAACTTTAAATTCAGGTCGTCGCTGTCTAATCCTGTCAAAAAGTTGGCCAACTCAGTCTCTCCCCCTCCCCATATCAGGAACACATCGTCAATGAAATGACGCCATAGGACCAGGCCCTCCCCAAGCTCAGCATTGGGCCAGATGTTGTCCTCTTCCCAGGATGCCATGAAGAGGTTGGCATAGCTTGGGCAAACCTGGACCCATGGCCGTTCCACGCTTCTGAAGATAATAGTCCTCATTGTACCAAAAAAAGTTATGCTGCAAGATGAACATGATAGCGTCAATAATGAAATCAGCCTGTGTCTCTACCATATCGTTATCCTTAACTAGAAATCTTTTAATGGCTCTGCAGCCCTTCTCGTGGTCTATTGATGTGTATAATGACACAACGTCACATGTTGCCATGATATAGTTATGTTCCCATTTCACTTTACTTAATACATTCAACAGATCTGTGGTGTCTCTAAGATACGCATAAAAAATGTAACCGGATACCCAGGGGGTTAAGAATCTCTATAAGTCCATCTTTTGATTTAGAGGACAGGGATTTTTTGATCAATTGGGATGAAATACTTTATAAGTGTTCGTTCACGTTAATAGACTTGATTATTGATCTACAAAATAGTCATCTCAAAAAATTAGATGAGGAAATTTTAGAGATTCAAGAGAGACTTACCCCCCTGGAAGATACACAAGAGTTTAAAGAGAAAGACAAATTGTTGCAAAAGAAAATAGACTCATTAGAAAAAGAAGTAGAGACAGCCAAATTAGGCAAATTCAAGCGAGATGAGGAGGATTATATAAAGGGAGAACAGAGAATGTGGAATAAGAACAGAAGAGGGAGAAGAGAATGGGAGCAAGGAAGAAGCGGTTATAGAGGGAAAAACCATCGAGGCCAATGGGGAAAGAATTATAGGAGTGAGTTGCCTAAAAGAGACACAAGTGGCTCTAAAGAAAGAACTAGGAAAGAGGAAAGAACAACTAGAGGAGGGCATGGTGAACCATATAGGGATAGCGCAAAGCCGTCAACCAGCAGGGGCTCTCAAGATAGAAGCAGAGCCAATTACACCCCCATAAATACAGACAAACAAGCCCAAAGAGAGAAAGAGAGGCAACGTAAACTTCATCAATCCCCAGATAGAAGCCGAGATAGGAGGGAGAAAAGCAGGGAGCGGAGTCCACCACGACAAAGAGAAGATAGTGGGTAAGATGCTTTTTTAGGGGTAGAAATGTCTTCCAATTTGGAGGACAAAGGGAATCGACAGTACAAAACACAGAAAAAAGATTCAAATGGGAAGTTAAAAAGAAGTCGACAGTCAGAGGAAAGAGGGGAGGGAGAAACAAACCGAGGATGAAAGAGAAGAGCATAACAAAATTTAACACCATGAGTAATATTTTCAACGTAAGCAAAATTTTATTGACAGATTCACAAAAGAGTGTAATTTCGAAGGGGCTGTCATTCGCACCAGCTAGACACCATAGCAGCTTTGATTTATTCGTAGATGCGAATAGATTTCTTTGGAAATTGACTCTAAAAAGGTTCTTCATAGGTAGAAATCAACAACCATGGGTAGAAACAGGTGTAGCACCAGTGGTAGCACAAGAAATAAAAATGATACATACAGGATTGAAACCCAAATCCTCGTTCTACCCACATTTTGCAAAAGGCAATCACCTACAGTAGAAACATTTATCCAAATGATTAATTCAGATTTTGAAAATCTTTTGACACAAAAAAACAAATTAAAAGATAATCTTACAAATCAGGAAAAATTAGCATTGAATGAACTGATGGATAACAACACATTGGTAATAAAACAGGCAGACAAGGGTGGGGAGCCCGTCCTGATGGATAGAGAAGATTACAATAAGGAATCTCACAGATTATTAGATGATGAAGAAACCTATCTGAAACTAAGGAAGAATCCCATCAATGAATATACAGATGAGCTGAGGTGTCTATTGGAGAAAGGGAAGGATTTAGAGATACTAGACGAGGGAGAATACAAATTTCTGTACAGTGACAAATTGAAAGTACCGGTATTTTACCATTTACCAAAAATTCATAAAAGTGAGATCAATCCCCCGGGCAGACCTATATTCTCGGGGATTGACTCACTAACTGCCAATTTGTCACTGTACATAGATGTATTCCTGCAAAAATACATCACACAACAGAAGGCGTATCTTAGAGACACCACAGATCTGTTGAATGTATTAAGTAAAGTGAAATGGGAACATAACTACATCATGGCAACATGTGACGTTGTGTACTTATACACATCAATAGACCACGAGAAGGTCTGCAGAGCCATAAAAAGATTTCTAGTTAAGATAACGATATGGTAGAGACACAGGCCAATTTCATTATTGATGCTATCATGTTTATCTTGCAGCATAACTTTTTTTGGTACAATGAGGACTATTATCTTCAGAAGCGTGGAACGGCCATGGGTGCCAGGTTCGCCCCAAGCTATGCCAGCCTCTTCATGGCATCCTGGGAAGAGGACAACATCTGGCCCAATGGTGAGCTTGGGGAGGGCCTGGTCCTATGGCGTCATTTCATTGATGACGTGTTCCTGATATGGGGAGGGGGAGAGACTGAGTTGACCAACTTTTTGACAGGATTAGACAGCGACGACCTGAATTTAAAGTTTACCAACAATTTCAGTAACAAACAAATCAACTATCTAGATCTAGAGATATATGTTGAAAATGAAAAAATAAGAACGAGAACCTATTTCAAGGAGACAGATAAAAACAATTACATTCTACGGACGAGCTGCCATCTGCGTAGGTGGATGGATGGAGTCCCATCCAGCCAATTTACTAGGATCAAACACAATTGCAGTGAGATAGACACATTTCTAACACAATCTAAAAAACTTAAGGATAGGTTTATAGAAAAGAAATACACTGGCGACACACTTTATTCAAGCTCGGCTAGTCCCACGAATTCGGGTATACCCAGGTGTATTGAGGTTTGTGACTGTTTTCTGCCCGATTGCATTGGGTTATTTTCCAGGGAGGGATTGAAGCATTTTATTCCCGCTGGCTGCAATACTGCACAGTATATATATATATACTGCATTACAATTCATGAATTTATGCCATCTGGTAGACACGCGAAGCATTGCAGCCTATTAAATCCTAATCATTATCATTTAACAGATCAGCCGCCCGTCAGCCAGGCATGAACCCAGGCTGGGAAGGCAAACGCAACGGGGCTTGTCAGAGGTGAGGAGCGGTGCATTCCAGGTATCTGCCAGGTACATACTGGGTATTTGCTCGAATAAAGTGTGTCGGTGCAGTACAGAGAAGACAAGTTAGACGAGGCACTAATAAAGATAGATGGATTGCATAGGGAAGATCTACTCAAACCTAGACCAAAAATCAGTGTTGATAAGAACAAATTTGACTTTGCATTCCTCACCAACTACAATGGGGAAGCAAAGGAAATCAAAAAGATCATTGCTAAACACTGGGACATCCTCAGGAATGACCCAGTACTGGGAAATTAAGTACCTGAATATCCTAATATCATATTTAGGAAGGCCTGCAATTTAAAAACTAAGTTAGCACCTAAAATCCTGAAGCGGGAAACGAAATCTCAACATTGGCTACAACAAAATAAAGGATTCCATGGATGTAAAACATGTAGGGCCTGTCAGTTTAAATCAAACAACAAAACTGAATTTGTTTCAAACAGTACGGGGGAAAATTTCAAAGTAAAATCTTGTCTGACATGCAGGTCCGACCATGAGGTGTACCTCCTGGAGTGCCCATGTAAACTACAATATGTAGGAAAGACTGAAAGACCAATAAGGGTCAGGATCATTGAACATCTTAGTAGCATAAAAAGATTACTTGTCACACACAGTCTATCTAAGCACATCACGGAAAAACACCAGGGGGACACCACAGGTCTGACGTACATGGCCATTGAACATGTCCCGGGCTACTGGCGGGGGGGGGGGATTGGAACCAGGAACTCATGATGAGAGAATCATTCTGGATCCACAGGTTGCGGACCCTCTCCCCCAGGGGCCTAAACATGGAAATAGAGATAGCACCTTTTTTATGATGTTAGACCATTTTTATGATGTTAGACTATACCATCAATTATAATTATGTCTCTTTTGTCCTCTTCTTTATTCCTTTTCTTCCTGCAATTGAGTTCATTTTGTCTCTTAATATTCCACATATATAAGATTATTAGATGAGTTTAGGCTGTCGTTGTCTCTCCATCCCCCAGGGCACTTAACCCTTTAGATTCCTCAATGAAAGAATGTATAAACCAATTGTTTTGGATTCTTTTTTATACTGAATTGTATATTTTTTGTGCTGCAATTGACATGATACCGTTTACAAATTGATACAGCATAAATGTGTCTCTAGACATGTTTTCTTTATCACTTGGTCATGTGGCAATTGTAATAGTGAGTTCCTTATAGGACCAGCAGATAAGCTAACACTGTTGTTGTCCCTCCATCCCCTAGGGTACGTAACCCTTGAAGTCCCCTATTGATAGGATGTTTAAACCTACCGTTCAGATTCCTTTTTAGATTGAATTGTATAATTTGCGTGTTGATATGATACTGCCTATGAATAGATGTTGCATAAATGTGTCCCATAGATTTGTTTCATTTATCTTAGGGTCATGAGGCTCAGGAACATTGCACATGACACGGTATAAGCCACCCTTTTCCTCATTTCGGTATGGGGTGGATACATTAGTTCAATAAGAAGTATTCTATAGAGATATGTTTTTCACCTATGATGATGCAGCCCTGGATCATTGTACATGATGGAGTATTTGTCACTCATTTTTCCACTCTAATATGGGGGATATAGGAGCGTACATAAAGGTCCCTTTTTGAAGTTTTCCACTCCATGCCATCATTTAGAACCTCGAACCCCATAGGGGTATACATTTAAATATTAGAACTATTCTTACCCACTACCTGCATATTTCCAGATCAGTCTAAACACCTTCCCCCATTTCTATAGGTGTATTTCATGTCTCACATGTACACCTTTTTTAATACATATCCTGTTAATATGAGAACCATTTTTTACATATCCTTTTATATATTGAACATTACACATATTGATTTTTTAGAAGCAAAAATCTTTTTCCACCATGATTTTAGTCCCCAACCACTGACTGATGACCCTGCTCAATTTTTTTTTATATATATATATATTTTTATATTCAGATTAAGATTCCATCTAATCATCCCTTGATTATCCCCTCATGATTCGTGTGAATGCTCCCTTATGTATACTGATGAACTCCTCGTTAGTGATTAGTGCAGACCTCGTAGAAGCAGGTGTTTTAAATCATAGTCTATGATGCGAGCTATATTAGAAATCAGACTAGCAGGGGGCGGTACACTCCTGATGAAGCCACGTACCGATTGGCGAAACGCGTAGAGTAGTACCCGCCCCCTGCTAGTCTGATTTCTAATATAGCTCGCATCATAGACTATGATTTAAAACACCTGCTTCTACGAGGTCTGCACTAATCACTAACGAGGAGTTCATCAGTATACATAAGGGAGCATTCACACGAATCATGAGGGGATAATC